>KE546973.1:0-226519 GCA_000442125.1 Opeltia flavorubescens
CCTAACCCTAACCCTAACCCTAACCCTAACCCTAACCCTAACCCTAACCCTAACCCTAACCCTAACCCTAACCCTAACCCTAACCCTAACCCTAAGATCTGATCGTGCATTCCTGGATGACCCTAGGCCTCTACGGGTAATTCAGGGTCCCATTTGACTTTCGCGTCTCTGCTTACTATCGCCAAATGTCCTGTTAAAAAAATGTCGCTCTCTGCATAAGTAGCGTAGCCATGCCCCCGGATTTCCTCGGCCCTATATCGAACGGCTGTCGAAACGACCCGGCAGATCACCCGTAGAGAGGTCGATGAGCATGAGTGGCATGACTTTATCTAGTCTAATGCTCGTGATCAGCGTAGATACCTCGGACTCTGATATCTAGAGAGTTAATGTGGCACATAGTGATTCTATAGTTCTGGTTAAGTCGTCGCATACAAGGATAGAGTCAAGCATGCTGTAAGGGGAGAGGGATAGGTCAAATGTCATATATCCCCCTTGAATATTCCATCAATCCGGCCAGACGAGATCCACCCGGTCGCTTGCAATGAGCATATTGAACCAGCCCATGACATCCAGCTCTTTCCGCATAGGCCTAGCACCTTTCAACGCTTTCGTTCTACCCAAGTGTTCGAGTGCGGCATAAATCTCCACCATCGCCATATGCCTGGCGATGCAGGCTCGTGAACCCTTTCCAAATGGCGCCCAATCGCGGCTCATGGCTTCTGCTGCTTCGGCTGATGGTATGTCGATCCACCGCTCTGGGAGAAAACTCATTGGGTCCGGAAAAGTGTTCGGATTGAGATGCAATTCGTACATTGGTACTCCAATACTAGTGCCATGCGGGAAGACGTAGCCACCATAGGTGTATCCCGCTTGCGGGACGGTGCGGGGGAGGCGGGCGGGAAGAGGCAAAGCTAATCGTAAACCTTCTTTAGCCGTCGCTACAAGGTATAGGAGCTCAACGGTTTTCCGTGGACTGGGTTGAGCGTCGTTACGGCTGACCTCATCGCAGAGGATTTCGTATCTAAAAACGCTTTAGCGTGTCCTCGATGGACGAGGTAGTCCCGTGATGCCTACTTTTCTGGGTTTGATGCCAGCATGTGACAGATCGAAGCCAGACAGAGGTATGTAGGGTCCACTCCAGCGTAGAAAGAGTCCTGGCATTGCGCTTTGATTTGCCCGTGGCTGATACCTGCCTCGGCGAGACGTCCTTGGAAGCTCATGTCTTCAGAGATGTTGTCCATGACACCCTTGATGTAAGTCCGCATTGCATGGGTCGATGCAGCTACCGTCGGGCCTGCGAAATAGTCTGATATGGAGCATAGAGTCATGAACATCCAGCGAGGTACGTACCAAAAGCGAGAAGCGGCTGCCAGAGAGGTGATGTAGCCAGACACGGAAAGCTCGTTTGTCTCTTCATTATATGTCTTTGGAGAGTAGCGAAAGAGATACGCTGCCATTATGTCCATAGCAAAAGCTCGGCCTAGAGGTAGGAGATCGACCATACGATGCTTCTTGGCTGCTGCTTGAACTCTGCGAGCGAATTTTGCCGCAGCGTTCTCAATGATTTCCGAACCGTAGAGACTAACGTTCTTTGCTGAAAACAACGGTTGCACAGCTCTGGCAGGACCTTTGCGAGCTTCTGGTGATGTCGCAGAGAACATGGTCTGATGCCCGTCGACGTCGAAGTTCTTATACCACGGCGCTTTACAAAATCCATGATGTTCGCTGTAAATCGCCCCTTGCGCAGCACCGTCTGAGATGCTAACTTCCCAGGGAGCGAGACGAACGATGCTACCGTACTGTTGATGTAGTTTGTGTACAGTAAGGTGATGATCCCCTTTATAATTACTCCATGCCAGCCATAGCGATGTGCACTTAGCCAAGAACGGACCTGGCACTTCTCTGAGAGGATGAAAAAGGATATTGTAAATCGTTTGGATGCAGAGAATCAAAAAGGTTGAGCAGAGTGTAAGAATCATACCCTCAAAGAATGGTATCTCTTTGACATTGGAGAGAATGAAGAAGGACATGGCCGCAAGTATAGAACTTCCTGAACTCAGAGCATAGGAATGTACGACGTGAGACTTCCTAGCAGTGAAGAGAAAAGAAATGACATCGTTTCCTGATCAAACTAGTGATGCTTTGATCTTAAGCTAAGAGTTTCCCTGCTGTCGGATTTGATTCATGCGCAACTGAGTTAATTTACATGATGCACGAGTTCGATGACGTTCAAAGATCTGCAATGCATCAGTAAMCCCTTC
Source organism: Opeltia flavorubescens (assembly GCA_000442125.1). Classification (NCBI taxonomy): domain Eukaryota; kingdom Fungi; phylum Ascomycota; class Lecanoromycetes; order Teloschistales; family Teloschistaceae; genus Opeltia; species Opeltia flavorubescens. The sequence continues at coordinate 2,262 of KE546973.1, forward strand.
CTGACCCAGCCACTGTCTTGTTTTGTTTTCTTTTCTTCCTCATGTTCAAGAAGGTCAAAGACGCTCAACCCTGTCTTCCAGAGTCCTACACTATACCAAAAAAGTAGCCTCAAACCTTCTGACGAGCTATACTCATGGAGGCCTCACGCGTTCGATTGCCAGTACTCCTGCGCTACAGATCGTCTACGCTGCTGATCTTGAGTACCGTATTCATAGCAATTTTTACTGTACGTTTCCTCGGGTGTAATTGTCATGGAGAGAACCTAGATCGAGCAAGATACTGATGTAGTGGCCCAGGACTGGTTTCTGTATGGCGTGATCATTCCCGTACAGTCTTTCGCCCTGGTCAGCCAATCCCACGTCAAAGCCGAGTACACGCAGCGATGGACATCCTTTCTTCTCGCCATCTGCGGTGGGGCTACGTGCTTCTTTTCGCCAATATGCGGGTACATCGCAGATAATACCGTCTCGAGGCGCTTTCCTCTTTTACTTGGACTCATCTCCCTTACCACTGCTTGCACTTTGCTCTGTATAGGATCCAGCTTGGCAATGCTATCGGCTGGCCGTGTATTGCAGGGTTTGAGTGCCGCTATCTTGTACACAGCCGGATCGGCATTGGTGGCAGAAACGGTGGAGCATGAGCACCTCGGGCAAGCCATGGGCTGGCTCGGCTGGGCACAAACAGCCAGCACGATTATCGCACCACTCCTCGGCGGAGTGGTGTTCGACCGGGCTGGTTATCAAGCAGTGTTCGCCATGGTATTTGCCATGATTGGGATTGATTCGATTCTGCGATTCGGGATGATTGAGAAAAGGATCGCACGGAAATTGCAGAATCAGGCGTCATCACAGGAGGAGCATGATAGTACACAGAACGCTATCATCGACAATAGGCAGGGTATGACGACGGCGGTCCCAGCTACAAGAGGTAAACCGACATTATGTTGCGTTCTCATCGAGAAAGTACATCTCCGCCGGTTCCTTGGTGGCGGGAAACCACCCAAGCCTGCTATTTTCAGACTTCTCCGGGAACCGGACCTACTGATCGCTCTCGGGGGAATCTTCATCCAGACGCTCTTCCTTACCTCCTTCGACACAGTTCTCCCTCTCTTCGGACAGGCTACATTTCACTGGGGCCCTACAGCTGCTGGCCTCTCCTTTCTCCCGCTTCTGATCCCCACACTTTGCGCTCCCCTGATAGGTCACTGGAGCGATAAGTATGGGGCGAGGTGGCCTGTGACGTTAGGGTTCGTCCTTGCCGTACCAGGCTTCGTCTGTCTTCGCTTCGTAGCGCATGACACGTTTGCTCAAAAAGTACTATTGTGTGCCTTGTTGGCTATAGATGGATTGGCCTTTACGCTGATAGCGATACCTTTGTCAAGTGAGGTTGCTCTAGCTGTGGACTCCAAAGGAGGGAGCCGAGTGTATGCCCAGGCATATGGGCTGTTCAACGTCATGTTTGGTGCTGGGCTGGTAGCTGGACCATTGCTATCAGGATATCTACGAGATAGATACGGATGGGAGATTCTGGTACTCGTCCTTTCATGTATAAGTGCTGTAAGCGCTGTGGCCTCTGCGGCTTTGATCGACAGAAGACGTAGGAAGTCTTTGTCGCCATCAGAGCTCACCCCGGCCTAGCAACCTTTCAGGTCCCTTAGAAAATCAATTCTAGAAACTAGTAATTTGATAAGCCAACCTCGGAATGCGTGGATCCAAAAGGGTATCCTTGTCAACCTTGGGATCCGCATATGCTATAGGGATCGTGGGAGTGGGTGTATGGGATACTTCCACAATCCAAGGCTGCCAAGATGATACCGCCTTCTTCTCGAAAAGCGATAGTCCATTTCATGGGAACATCACAGTATACAGAGACGCAATGTTTTTCGAAGGGAGCCCCTTCCTAACGAAACCATGAGCTGCGACTGAGGACTAGACCTTCCGTGATCGAGGCTTGAGGGATGGCTTACGTTGAGAGACCAAGGAAGCCCCCTTGGTAAATGTGTTTGTCGTGGAAGGTGGAGTGAACGTGGCCATACCAGAGGATAGGACCTGCTGTTTCGTAATAGCTGTTTGGAATGATTCCGACCAACGGAGACCCGTAATTATTGGCTTTCCTGTAACTTGTACTGTTTCGACTTCGTCTCCGGTTAGAAACCCTGAGTACAATGACGAGGAGCTCACTTACTACCACTGAATTTGAGTATGGCAAACAAATGTATATATAGACTGTCTATCCATAACGCATGGAACTCGATTAGCAGAGCGATACAGCTACAAACGGTGGTGAATCTAATAATCTGGTACCCAATACCGGCTCTCGATAAACTTTCCCGTTTCAGCTGCCGGTACTATTTTTATAGAAGTTAAGATACGTACTATAACAGTGTATCCAATATGCCGTGTCTACGAATACTACGCAGGACATATCCGGTGCGAGAAATTGAAACACGTCTTCCGAAAGACTTAGTGCTGGTGGCTTTTCGGCTTTGCAAAATCCTAGTCTTGTTCCTCAGCTGCTAACCCCGTAGGGTAAAGCTAAAGCACTAACACAAGGATAGTCCCGTCCATACTAGGGTTTCTAGCGCGATAATCTGTGCAAAGAAGTAACACTACGTTACTTTGGAGGTCCATGAGTCGAGGTACCTGTTCATTTTCACGTGGCCTGACCCACAATAATCATAAGTGCTTTCTTTAGCCATTGAAGCTATCTCGACATTCAAAGGATAACTGCGTTTCCAAGCAGTCAGACTCTACAAAATTTTGACTACATTCCAATCAAGATGTTACCACACTTCCTCCATTCGACTTACAAAAGTTATAAAGTTAGTGTCTATTCAACGCACGGGGTCAAAATTCTCGCGACTGCGCGTGCTAATTTCGGCCCGGCATCTTCATAGGAGGATACAGATTTCGTTGCCACATGGCTAGCAGTCACGGCAAAGCGCTATGGGTATCGGGAGAACTTCCTTGCGAACAGCGATACCAGCAATCCGAATATTGCAACCGGCAGACTCAAAGGCAAAGCACGAAAACTAGCTAAGGCTACGAACAACGAAGCGCATGCCCCAGAAACAAATATTGGTGATCAAGCGGAGAACAGACGTATTTACACTATTAAAGTCAAAGATTTCACCGACTTAGCGCACTTTATTGTGGCCAAGCCAAAATGTAAAGTKCCACTGGTGCTCTTCCAGTCTCTGACTCGCGCAATTGCCCTTCGTCGGAAGCATGGCATGTCGTCATAAGGTCAAGGAGATCAGACGGATTCTGACAAATCTCATGCCTACTTCTTAGGGATCCTCGAGAGTACATACGAGATTTTGATGCCATATKTCTTGCTCCCGCATCAGACAACGTCGGAAGATGAAGTGGACTCTGTCAAAGAGACGGATGACTCGTGGAACAATATGTTCGTTAAACTGGAACTTCAAGAACCCTCCGATCGTTTCCAAGAATTCCTTGATGCTCCCGATGTCGAGCAAGCAACGAAGAAAGAGTTCGAAATGAGCCCGCGGTACAATGCGGATTTAGGCCAAATCCGACAGGAAGAATACATGGCGGAACACTTCTTCTTCCAGGATATCAGGCAATATGCTACAACTGTCCGGGAAGTCTGGCGTGTGTTCAGGCATGGGACAGATCTTGCTGCCATTTCCGTCACGGTCAATACGATGATCACCTTTGTACGAGATCTAGAGCAGGATTTCCAAGCTCAATTTCCGACCAAGGTCGACTTCCTGGACAAGATATCTATCTTCTATCCTGCGCAGTGCCGCAATCAAATTGTTAGCCAGGACTACCTGAAAGACCCCAAGGGGTATGAGATTGCTGAGGATATAATGCGGACCACATACGACATTGTACGCGCTTTGCAGGAGGATGGACCAGCTAGGTGTCTGATTGAGGCTGGAACATATGATGAGCGCGTACCATGGCTCCAGAAAACTCCAAAGGAGAAACTCCTGGAGAACAAGTCACGCCTCGGAGAGGTGTATCCCTTGCTCAATTTTCTTTCGAAGAATATCACTGAAAAGACAGGAATGCCAGAAGATGAGCTGATCCGCGGTGTACGGGACATGGAACGCGGGAAAGCTATCTCGGTGTGGCTTGTCTTCGCTTTCCATTGCTTCCTGGACGCACAGCACATACTCGGGGAGAGCCTTCGTCAGCCTTTCCTGCAACTCAAGGGGCTGTGTGACTCGGTCCAGGATTCCATCAAAGACGTCAAAGACTTTCATAGTTCGATGAGCATGGATTGTTGGCCAAAACAAGAGCAACAAATGGATGATGTGCTACAGTTCATCCAAGATTGGATGGCGAGAGACTATATAGCAGAGGGACTACGAGATGTAAGTGTCAGCAGAGGTGTGTGAACATTTCCAAAAGCTGATGGGTCATAGTTCATGCAAGAATATAGCCATTCTCCTCTTTATCCTTTCAAGCTGCTCAAGATTCATCCTTTACTCTGCGGCTTGTGGGCTTTTGCGTTAAGGCTTCACACTTAGGAAGTCGGCATTAAATTCGTCAATACCACTGGATCGATTCTCTCTATCGTCCATCTTTACAACGCTATTTACCGAGGTACTGGGATTGACAGACGCTGGCGTGATATGGAAGCTCTTTGGACATTGCATACTCCCCATGCGCTCTTCGTGGGCGACCCACCCGATCTTGACAGTTGTCTTAAATGATGGAGGCTTAGCCTCGGAGAGTCCGCCACCACTTACGCCCGCAATCCAAGTAAGCAGGTATCCAAAGGTAAGATGTCCGGAAAGGGTGCCAAGGGCCTCTCGCTACTTGCACGAGTCAGCAGGCTTTGCGGCGACAGATACTGCAACAATCAACCCTCAGTGTCATGGACCAAAGATTCTGTGAAAACTATCGTAGATTCGATCACAATTTCCAAGCCGCCTAACGGTGCTGTAATATCCCAAGATGGAACCGCAATGGTCATCCAGGTCAACGCAAGGGAGGTTACCAAACCAAGACCAGGACTCGGCCTCTACAAGCCGCAAGCCTTGGAGCCCATCATGCCTATCCAAGATTTCGTGGGTGACTTTCTGAGCATACTGGAACTTGAGACCAAAGAGATGAGCTTCGACTACTTTCTGATGCACCGCATTTGCTGGAAACTACTTCGCAGAACCAACGAACTCTGTCGTCCTCAAATCACGGAGCTTTATGGCGCTGGGTACCTCCCATCCGAGAAAGATTTACCGCTCATCACGGAGTACATCTTCCAAAACATTGTGGCTGACGACGAGGCCTCTATGGAAGATCTCGAGGCGATGAATCCTATGCTATCTTTGGCAAAAGTGGCATTTGAGGAAACATTCAAGGACGAAGCCGAAGTTGTAGTGCAAAGGTCAGAGAATTTGGGGATAAGCCTCGCTGACCTTCAACTATAACGAATGTAATACATAGATCATATATATACCACCAAAAAAAGTCTGGCCTTCCAGCAGACCGAGACTTCTTCCATTTTATAACCATAATCTATCGCAGTCAACCTTATTCGAAGGGGAACAGCAGTGTTTATCTCTCACCACCGCATTACACTAGGGCAGTGATCAATCCTACTTGTCGCGCAGACTTCATCAAATACAGAAAAGCTATAGACCGGCGCAATGTCGTTATAACGATTATATAGATGATTTCATGCCTTATAACTACCAGTAAAGATTTAATAGGCATTTATTTGGGAACGGCTCGGACAGTCATACAGGTAGTATTCGCTTCCAACTGGCTGGCACTATCCTTGCATTTGACTTGTCCTATAGTGTTATGCTTTCCCTATTCGCGATCCGTCATTCTGTCCTGAATGGCTCTAATATATCATCCTACGCAAATATCTTGTCGCATATCCCTTGCGTTTTCTATCGCTAGAGCTCCCTAAATGACTATTTCGATAGATCGAGATGCTCGGAAACTGTAATATGTATGTGATATAGGCTGTGTGGTAGATAACGAACAAAGAAATTGTTATAGGAAATATGTAGAGTCTCTCGACTTAGACCAAAGACTACATGGTCTTGACAACCATTGTTTTAAGTGCCATAGCAAGGGATGGGATCGGAGACGTTTCTTTGAATGCGCGAGGTAGCGGAGGAGGATCAAGTGATGGTGTTGCAGGCTTGGATCGAAAAAGGTAAGCGGCAGGAGAAACACCTTGAGAAAGAGAAAGAGAAGAAGCGAAGGTAGGTATAGTCTTGCATAGGACCTTTATAGCGTGGGCAGGTGTCTACTATAGCCAGGATTTAAGGATGGATTACAGAGTTGGAGAGAGTAATAGCATAAGTTTTGAATGCTACCTATTATTCTTTAAGTCTAAGCCAAGTAATACAATCGTCCTAATGAAGAGAAAGACTTCGGGTCCCGCGACTTAGTAAATCTATCGAGAGCTCCCTTGAAAGATATATTCAGTCTCGTCCGAGGTAAAGAGAGATCGTTTGCTAAAAGTCCACTACAACGTGCCCTCGACGATCTCGGACTTGGAGCAAGGGATAACTCTCCACTAACGTAATGAAAGTCTGCCGACGGCTATTACTTTGAGAATGAACTTTTCTTGTGCCAGTGCTTTGTTGAGATCCATTCGCTACGTCTCTCCTTTTCTGATCTAGCTTGAAATACTTTCTCTCTCCAACTCAAATGCGCACTCATCCACTTTGTCCTTTTGGATATACTGCAATTTTTTATAGCGATATCCGAAGACGTGTCATTATTCCTGAGCCGAGAAAATGGAAAGATCTAATATGCACACGTATGGCTTGTCTGCTTAGAAATTGCTGCATTACGATCTTCCGCTAATTTTCTTTTATCCTCACGAGCTCTGCTGTTGTCGATTGCTAATTTGGTATTGATAAACACTTTTTAGCGAATGTAACTAGTAATGCGAAAGGTAGTCTGTGTCTTGTGGTGCTCCAGATAGTATCTCTCAAAAGTAGTCAGAACTTCCTTCATCGTCCTCGAGAGGAGCCCATGAAAGCAATGTCGATTTCGTATTTAGATGAGCCTTGTTACTCATCCATCTCACGTACGCACCTTGCCCAAACATCGTGGGTTCCCACTGATCAGTCAAAATAAAGACATCCTTGCTGTTAGCAGTCCATAGGCGAATATGTCTGCACGCACGACTTTTCCTGCATTTCTCGATTCGTACGTTGATACCTTGAGCTTTGAGATCTTCCTTTACTCTTGATAGAAGATCTCCGCTCATGAGATGGAGTTGTGCGAACTCTCGATCTGGGATGACGATCCACGCCACCTTTGCGTTTTTCCTTGCCTTTTCCTCGACTTTCTGCATTTTCGGACCATCTGTCGACAACAGATCCTTTATCTGCTCCAGGGAGGGCTTCGTCACCACTGCGTTCTCCCCGAAAAGCGTAGGCTCCCAGAAGCTTGAATTCCTAAGGATCGCTGCATTGAGCTTCTTGGAAGTGATAATCCGAACAAACATTCTGTCTTGACTCACACTGCAAAAGAACACAGGAATCCTAATGCCCTGCTCTTGGAAATCTTGCAAAAGCCTTGTCTTGAGCTCGTTGGGACCTGTGCTGATAAGCTTATCGATGGCAGTACCCTCATCCAAGATTTTGATTTCCACAAGGCGTCCTTCCTGCTCGGCCTCTGACTCCATTGCTAGTCTGCTATCCTGCGAATGATCACCCATGACTAGCGAAGCTGCAACAGCGGACTCGGAAGAGTCCATGGCTCCAGAAGTATAGCCAGCCTTGGTAGATGCGTGATCGTACTGAACTTCAGTAGCCTCGGAATCTTGATCGTGAGCTCCTAGCGGGTCAGTCTCCATGAAGACCCCCAAAGATTGTATTACTCCATTGATCCGGTCAATCTCATTGTGGACAGCAAGATCTGTGCCTGCGGCAGCCTGCACCACTTCGAAGACCTTGGCTGCATCCTCAAGAGCTGATAGCATGACCCCTATCAGAATACCGTACCTCGTATTAGTATGTTGGAGGCTTTCCATATGGCGTCGGACTTTCTGGACATAACTCCTTGCTGCATGTGGCGCGGCAACTGCCGGAATCGTGGTCATCATTGGAGGGCGAGGCCACTCTAGCGGCGCCATTTTAAGGTTTCGGTGACTAGTCTAGAGTGGAGACACTAGATTGTAGTGTCAGGTCTATCAATGTGGACAAAATTCGAAAGGCTAAGAGCTATCGTCTTTGACTTTTGCTACACCGCTTCAACAAGATGCGGCGTCAGGGCGGAGGATAGATGATGGATAAAGGGACAAGAACCAGAGCTGTCTTGCTGACATGTGGGGTTAGGGTGGACTTGCCCACTTATGGCACGTGCACGGATAATGCCAAGACGCTAGGATAGAGTAGGGCTGATCGGCGCCAAGGCTGAATCGTAGGCTCAAGGTGCAACCATCAGACTCTCTCCTTTGCCTTGCTCCATGGACTGCCTCTGATGGCTGAAGTAGTTGTAGGGATTGCATGTGCTGCTTCGGTCACGGGTCTTATCGATGTATGCTGTCGCTTGGCTGGAAGGATCTATGTTACCGTTACTGCGATCAAGAATGCGCCCCAGATCGTCCGAAGTTTATCACGAAGAATCGCAGATCTACGCATTCTTCTGGAAAGGATAGATCAGCTTGTTCAACGATACTCCGCAACATTTTGTGCGACCCAAGACGCGTCGCCTATTCAAGCTATTCAGTCGACCTTAGAGGCTTGCTGCACAGAGCTCGTTGAGGTTGAAACTGCCATAGTCGCTTTGCGCCGCACTTCAGGGAAGCTACAGGATCTACGTGGACGGGTGCGATGGGTTTTCGATAAGTCCAACATTGAGCAACATTGTCGCAATCTCGAGGCTTTGAATGGCCGTATCACCACGGCGCTCTCCCTGGCGGGCCGGTACGCAATCGTCGATACCTCATTCAAACGCCGCTGACTACGTCTAGTCATCATGACATCAGTAGTAGAGATGATAATCTCAGATTAGGTGTTCAACTCGCCGACATGGGCAATACACTTGGCACGTCAATCAAAAAGCTTCATGCTAATTCAAAGAACGCCAACTTGGTCCAGTCCAGAAATCAGCAAAGGATCAACAGACGGCTTCGAAAGCTAGACCACGGAAGGAAGGAGCTGACTGCAATGCTAGTCGAGCTTTCGTCGCTACAACTAGAGCGTCGTCAGACGAATCAAGAATTACCCCTAGTGCAGTACACTGGGCTGGAAGCGATGGTCTACACGTTGGTAGAGATGAGGACCAGCTTGAGTGCGGCTACATCTGCACTACGCTCACTTCACCTGCACAAAATATCGCATGAGGAGATTGACTTTCTCATGGACGAGTATGAGCACCTGGTCAGCTTTTGTAGAGCGACTCTTGACCTACAAAGCAATGAAGGCAATATATCCTCTCAACAGCGCAGTATTGTACAAGATAATCTCACGGTCGACGAGAAGACCCAGCTCCAGTCGGACTCAGTGACCACAATCAAGAAGCAGCGAAGAGCATACACCACTCGATCCGGGCGGCTTGAAATTCAATTCTCGGAAGGAGTCGGAGACGTCAACGACCGACCAACAACGATCCGGCAAACGTCTTTCCAGTACTTTCCTCATACTCGCGATAACGCCAACAGCAACGGCGTATATGCATCGTTCCGGAGACACGTGCAAATGGCAAGGAAGCCTTACGTTACTCGATGCCTACGTGAAGTCAGGATGATTCAAGGAGGCGAGGTATATGATCAACTGACCGCAGCACTCAAAAAAGACGATCTACTTACAATACAGCGTATGCTATCCTTCGGTGATATCAGACCTTGGGACAGATATAGGGATGCGACTGGGTCTCATGGGTATGACGCAAGTCGAAATCTTGTCGAAGTACGTTTGCTTGCAAGAGGAAAGGCACTTGACGTCACTGATACGCTTTGTGAACAAAGCTAGCAAGCTCATTCCTCGGGTTCAATATGTGTGGCTATAAAGTCCTACAGTATCTGCTGAATGGATCTTGGGACGTCGAGAACTCCCACGGCCTCCAATTTCTTCTCTGGAGCATGGCACCGTGGAAGCCCGAAGGCATGTTTGATAGAGATTTTGACAATCGATGTCATGCATCAGCAACAGCTTTCGAATTGGGCCAGACTTTCGATGAGGATTTCGTTACTATATCCTTCCATCCGATCGCATGTTTTGAGCGGTACCAATTCTCTGTGTACGAGAACGTTCGCAAGACTATGGACTTTTTCATCTCCCACGGTATGGACTTGGAGGCAAGGAATACCACGCACAATGAGACGGCTTTGCTCAGTGTTGCAAGAGCGAACAATAAGAACTCGGCGTTATGGATGCGCGCTCTCCTTGAATCTGTAAGTGCCTCGAGCCTTGATCGCTGGAGTAGTCACACCCTTGTCAGTGACGGCCATGTTGACTTAAGCTTATTCTACAGGGTGCAAGCATCACAGCAGTAGACCACGAAGGCAAAGGACCCCTTCATTTGACACTCTATCTGCAGAGGAGTAGATCAGGCCGTTCCGACGCTGCTTACCAGTCTATGAAGGAGAAGTTGGTACTTTTGTTGCATGCAGGTTGCTCTGTTCGTGATATTGACAATGCAGGGCGTACACCCGAAGATCTCGCACGGCTGTCTCCAAAGAAAATGTGTGTTTGGAAGGAGGCATTAGAAGAGGTCGGTGTGCTGCAAGCGCCGTTGGAAGCTTCAGATTCGGAACCGGCCAAGGATGAGACCATCCAACAAGAGTCCGAAAAAACTCATCTGTGCGATTCGGAAGCCGTGGCTGAACATGAACAGAGTACCAAGGTTATTGGATCGGGTCAGCATCACATCTGGATATAAATCATTGCTGTTTCAGTTTCGATAGCCCTATTATCCAAACGTCCGATCTTGCACTTTAACAATCTCCAAATCCTACAATCCTCGCGGCCAGCAACGTACAGGACAGTCAACCCATTACCCTCTACGATCTAAGCTTCCCGAGCAAATTCTTAGGCTGCTTCGCTTTCAATCTGCTTTTCAAGCGCTCTGGTCGCCTTCCTCAGGCCTTCTACAGTCGTAATGCCTTTTCCCTTGTCCCTCGCTCGACGCGCTTCTGGAATTGAAGACGTGGCTCCGTCCTGCATTGCTGTACGACCAAGGGTCCCCTCAATTTTCGCAAGCCTTTCTTTAACGTCGTCAATCTGATCGGACTATGCAACTCGGTCAGTTACCGTTTAACTTAGGCTACTGATCTGCGGCGCACATAGTTGGGCTGCCCGCATAATTCCCTGCATCCCTCGATCAACGCGCAGGCGGCGGCGCCGGCGATGACCACAGTGCTCGCTCCGGATATCATAGGCCAGATATCAGGCATCGCCGTGTAATGAGGTGCTGGTTCGATTGCTGGACTTGATTTCTCGTGACCTGTAAACTTTGTAGTCGAGTGCCTGACGAGCTTTAGGATGAGGGTTCAGCAAGTCTTTAGGGATGGGCGCACAAACGTATAGCCTTGTCTACCATGCATGGTGAGTTGTCCATGACCCAATTTTACAGCGAATCGCAGCAGCCTTGCACAGCCTCGTCTGAATTTGGTAAGTGCCACCTTCATACCACCAGCCGTGAGAATTTGTGCCGTGAATCACATTCATTCCGATGTTTCGAGGCCAAACCCTCGGTAAGATTATAACAACATGTTAAGCCACAGAAAATCATCACGCGATCCGTTCTGCTAAGTTAATCACGAAAGTTTAAGACGAGATCGAACGAATCATAGCTGAACGAGCAGATCCAGGCACAAGGCGGTATCGCCAGCGGCGAGGCAACTAGCGTGATGGGGAGCACGAAAGGCAGTAGGGAGTAGATACGCTGCTGCTAGTCTGTCAAGATTTGTAAGAGGTAAATCCTTCGCCATTGGAGTCCACGAGTGCCGCTTTCGACATCCTAAAAATGCATGAGTATTGCTACATGTTAAGCATAACCAATTCGCAGATAGGATCAGACAAGAAGAACGTATGTAATCAGGAGACTTGAGGTCGCAATAAGGACTCTAAGCAGAGTATCACGAATCCACGACAGAGGTATTACTAGTATTTTGATGTTTCAACCTTTCAATGTTCTATTTTCCATCATCATTTTCAGCTTACCAGGAGAAAAGGTACCTTTCTTTACCGACGACAGGGGTAACCATATAAGCTCCACCATGATCCTATGGTCTTAGCTTTGTCATTCCCCGTAGGTAGCCCGATCCTCTCACTTGAACAAAATTCTGATACATGCCCAGAATGTTTGCGTCTCATTCCTTACTTTATCTCATAGCTCATCCTCGGTCGTACCCGTCTCGGTCAATAGATGGTCTCAAAATCACGATAATGGCGATATATATCTTATCTTGTATGACTAGAATAGCGCGGAGATAGCATGCCTCCATCGAGCAGGATTATTGATGGATTGAAGTGTACAGAGTGCACTACTATTCCATTATTTGCTTGAAAGTTTGAATTCTATCCATCGCAATGATTATTAAGAAGCCATATCATATTACACTTGTCACCTCTGCGAAAACGCATGTAGAAATTCTTTGAGGTGTTCATTATTGAGTTCAAGCGGATCATACTGCCTGTAGATTCTAGAAACCGACCCTTCGACGAAGACGACCTCGTATTTGATAATGTCTAGTATACTCAAATCTCAAGTATATTTGGGAAAATTCGATGTTAATAATCCCGCATTGCGACAGTATCGTTGAGAGAGTACTGAAACTCAATTATATCACTACTGGTAGAGAGATGCAAATAATGATTTAGTATAAGGTTTCAATCCAGATGAGTATTGTTGGTAATCAATTGTTATCCCACGCGTTGCAACAGCAGCGAGATATTGCTGTGGAGAGACTGTACATTGCATCATAAGTAGATTATGAATGATGATTGCTTTGACGAGAAGGGCCTACTATCGACATGAGTTCCGACAGTAAACGTCACCGACGTACAATAGGAGAAGGACAAAGATCCACACAGTAATAAGTAAATCAAAGGAAAGATTGATTTGTAAGGATTGCGAAGGTCATGGCTGTCTCTTTTACCGAGGACGTAGGTGGTCTAGTGTTAAGGCGCCAATCGTTCATTGGTATTTACACTACTCTAGACGACCGCTAGAAGAGGACGCCGTCGATTTTCATTGGCCACCGCTGAAACCCGGAAGGTCAATCCGATGTGACAGGCCATTCTAGTGGTCGCTAATCGAGCGGGTTTATGCTAGCGCAGACTTCTTAATCGGTCTAGCTTCTGTATCTCAGATTTTTCCGTCGAGAACAAAGATCATTCATGTACTCTTCTGGATCACATGAGAAGAAAAGTAATCTCAATATGGTAGAATGACATGCATACCACCATGCATGTTGAACATATATCTCCAACTACTTTAATTCATCACGGTCGATAAATATACGAACCTGGTCCCAGCTCGGCTGGCGCGAAAGCCACAGGCACTAGTACCCCTGTCAATTGACAGCCCTAACTTAATCTCATGCGCTAAGCTGGGGATCGAATCCTTCGCCAGATTTCCGATGAACTGGAGCATTTCCATTCGACGAACACTCGATATCTCGTGCATGAAGCCAGTGATCACTCATGTGTCCAAAAATCCTTCGACCTGGCCTCGAAGATTGCTTGCATACGGATATAGTCAGGAAGGAAACAAACAATTGTGCATGTTCGACAAAACAACCATTTTCATCAATTAAGATAAGCAACGACCCGCAACTTACCGAATGATTGTTCGCAACAAGCACAGTCCAATAATCGAGACTGAGAGCATGGCACCGCTAGAGCCTCTTAATTTAAGCGAAGCTGCTCGGTCGTGATGTTGAGCTCTTCCCGTGCAGTAGTGGCCTAGGCTAGGCGATCTTCTGCATGTCTAAATACCTGCAGGGTGGGGTTCTCAGTATAGTCGGTGAACATGTGGCTTTCCATCTCGTGGAACCCATCTCTAATCTTTTCTTGTCCATGTGAGTCTTTGTTTCTTCTATCTTTTGACTTATCTTACGCATTACTCTCAATTGTAATTCTGGTCTGAGATACTCAACTCTGTATTGTGAATCACACCTTGAAGCTGCGCCGTGGCAATGGGTGCTCCGAACGAGCTTCACGCGGTGAATCAACATGGCCATACCAATCCTGAGAACACCATCAATGAAATGGAAAAGACGCCGCATGTGATCGAAACAATCGTGCCATCCGCCGACGAGCGCGATGCGCAAGCATTGGCACGTTTGGGCAAGAAGCCTGTACTGAGGGTGCGTGGCTCCTGTTGAAATATCTTTCTTCTTCGACAACGGGTGGTGTTGAACGATCCACAGCGACGCTTTTCCTTTATAGCCATGTTGGGCTTTACATGTACCGTCCTGGTGACTTGGGAAGTCATACCGATGTAAGCTCTTTGCGCCCTGCCATCGAGATTCGGAGAATATCTTTGACGTATCTGGGTAGTATCTATGTCACCGGTCTTACCAAGTATGTTTTACCCTCAGACATTTTTGCTTTGCACAATGATTGACCGTGCACTCGCGCAGCGGCGGGAACGCTGGTTTTGCTTACAGCTATCTTTTCGCACTCGTTGGCAGTCTTTCCATTTTCACAGTCCTCGCGGAGATGGCGTCCATGTGAGAACTTTTTTCCACGGAAATTTGAATGTCTATGGATTTTGATATTGAATTCTTAGTGCACCCACATCCGGAGGACAATATCATTGGACCTACATGCTTGCACCCGCGTCTTGTCAGAAGTTTTTCAGCTTTATCATGGGTATGCTCCTGGGAGCAGAGATTTGACAGCTATTAGACCTTGCTAAATATAGTCCAGGTTGGCTTGTTATATGCGGATGGCAGGCCCTCGTAGCCAGCAGCGCCTACCTATCCGCGAACCTGATCTTGACACTGGTCACAATGAACAACCCCGGATATTCACCAACTCAGTGGCAAGGCACGCTCCTCTACTGGGGTCTTATGGCCCTTGCCATTCTAGCCAATGTGTACTCCAGTACTGTCCTGTCCAAAATCCAGTTCTTCTTACTAGCTCTGCATATACTCGGCTTCTTCGCATTTCTGATTCCTATGCTTGTCGTATGTACCTCCCAAACATCGGTTGAGGTTCCCCGAATCTCGCTAAGAAAAAGTAGATGTGTCCGCATAAGGCGACTTCGACTGAGGTTTGGACGCAGTTCAACAATGGGGGAGATTGGCCAACCATGGCATTATCAGTTTTTGTGGGTTTGATCGGTAGTGTGTTTGCAAACAACGGTAAGAGACCTCTGTCTTCCGAAACTGGTGACGAGCCATCATTGACACTACCATGACAGGTACCGATTGCGCCGTGCATGTGAGCTTTCTCGCCGATTCATCGCATAGTATTTTGACTAACGTCTGCCCACCATAGATGGCTGAAGAAACAAGGGGTGCTGATTACGTTATACCATGGTCCGTAATTGCCACCTCAGTTCTGAACGGTCTTCTCGGCCTCGGCACACTCCTAGCTATGCTATACGTGACCCCCAATATCGATGCCGTCTTGGAAAGTCCTACGGGTCAACTCGGTTTTCCTTTCATGCAGGTCGTTCTCGACTCTGTTGGCTCGTACGCCGGCGCGACGGTCATGATCAGTATTGTTATTGCTATGTTCATCTTTGCGATTATGGCCTTTCTCGCCACGGCGTCTCGTATCGTGTTTGCCTTTGGACGAGACAAGGGCCTTCCCTTTTGGCAAACAATGGCCAAGGTATGTTGTTGCGTGTTCGTTTGTGTCTGCCAACTCGCCACATCTTCATTCGTCTTCAACTGACCCGAACTCGATACGGCATTCTCTGACTTTTTCCTATCAGGTTGACTCCAAGACGGCGCTCCCCAACTACGCAGTCTTTGTTATAACCCTTGTTGCGTGTGTAGTCGGGCTCATCAACATCGGCTCCGCAACCGCATTCAACATCGTCCTCTCAATCGGCATATCCTCTCTCTACAGCTCCTACACCATAACCGAGCTCCTGCTCCTCTGGCGTCGTATCCGCGGGGACATTCGAAAACCCAGCGAAATGGGCGGCCGCACCTGGCAAGCCAATGAGCTTGTTTGGGGTCCCTTCCATATCCCCGGTATCTGGGGCATCGCACTCAATACATTCGCGGTATGCTACGGGACTATCGTCATTATTTTCTGTCTCTTTCCTGCAACGGTGAACCCGGATCCGGCGCATATGAATTGGGCGTGTTTGATTACGGCCGCTGTAATCTTCTTCGCGATGGCTTACTATCAAATATATGCAAAGAAGGTGTTCAAGGGTCCTGTTGTTGAGATTTCGCCGTACCAAATCTCATAGAGCTTTTACGCCGAGTGTTTCTCATCGGCGGCTGGGTGAACTCTCTCGCTAATACTACCGGATGATACTGTCTAATTTGGTCAACTTGTAGCGGACATCGTTTAAGCTCTATGGCTAGAGCATGGTTTTGTGTCTCTCATCTAGCTTTCAGGGGCAGTACATAGGCATCATACTACAAAGGCTAGATAAACAGCGTTCAAGCATACAAGAAGGGCTTTCCATATCCTTAGGATAACTTCGTCAATTCTACACTCGGCTGCTCAACAGCGGCATGTCTCTAACCGTTTATTTACCAAACTAGGTCTGGACACTTGAAATACACTCCTTCTTTCTCTCTACTTCTCCTCCCAAGGGATCTTTGACTGCCCTTCCACCCATTTCCCGCCCGCTGGTCTCCACATGCGATACATATGAATGGGCGTCCTGAGATCTAGTCAGCCCGTAATTTTAGGCACGTCGGTTCTCATTTGTATAAGAGCAAGAGAAACTGTCAAATAAATGTATAACATTAAGGCCGAGGAACAATACAAATGAGCTGAGTATCATATTAGATCATGGACTGAATGAGATTAATACATACTGCATCTCCCGCTCCAATTTCCTCCATTCCGGACTCGCGTTCCGTTTTGCAGTTTCTAGGTAGTTGGTGCCGGCGTAGACATAGCCGTTGGCTTCATATGTGAGCTTGCCCAGGTCTGTCGCTTCAATGAAAGACTCGAGGTTCAAGCGATCGGCTTCTTTGACACCTAATACATCCACTTTAGTACACCATTCGCTTCGTGAGATGAATGAAAATCAAGGGTCCTGATCTGCCGAGAGCATGCTTTGTAAGATTGGAGAGTTAATATTCATCAGCTTACCCCAATGAATGAGCTGACTACCAATTCCACGGCGGCGATGTTCCGGATGAACGACGAGATAGCAGAGAACTAATCCAAGGCGCCAATTAGAGAATAATGAATGATAAGGAACAGGGAGAACCAATCCAAGTCGAAAAAGTGGCTCTCATAACAATTGACATACACATATGCGGTCTCGCCATTTTCTTATACCGATCACCAATAAACTGATCAAGAAGGTGATTCGCAAACTCGCGCGGCTCTCCTGCCCAGCTCATCAAATTAGCAATCCCACCCTTAACCTCTCCCTTCCGCTACCCATCATCACAACAATACTCACCCTCCGGCCACCACTCCGCCTCCATAGGATGCTCCTTAAAAACCGGATACGGATTCTCCGTATACGTATTCCATAACGCCGCACCAACAATTCTATCACCAATATCCGTATCCACGACCTTAAGCCAGCAAGCCGTAGCATCACCACGAAACTCTCTTATCAAACGATCGCGCAGCTCGATGAAGCCTGCAGGGCTAGGATCATGGCGAAAGAGACGCCAGAGCCGGTTGACTGGTGTGGCGTAGCTTTCGCAGACCAACTGGACAAGTTCGTTGAACTCGGAGTCTGAGGTGACGCGATGGAGCTGCAGAGGCATCTCTCAAGTTGAAATAACAACAATGTTTAAAGATTTGTAGAGACGTACGAATGATGCTGTAGATGCCAATCGTACTTTGGCTTCATGCTGCTAGAATGGTCGAAAAAGCTTAGTCTAATCTCCCCATGACCCGCGCCTTAGCGACTGTGCTCTGGCAGCATTAGTCGCGAAAGTGTATACCTATTGAAGTCTGGCGTGCGAGGCTAGAGTGTAGACAGCGTTGAGGCGTCGCAAGCGCAATGCTGGCGTAAACTGTAATAGCGGACTAATCAAAAAGGCAGGTGGGCAACATTCACTCACTACTTTTCGCATTAAGAGCAAACGTTGTATCTTATTTAATGATAGAGACTGAGCTTCATGTTTCTTTCGCTACCTCGATCGTCTGGCGGCACCAGTCGTTTCCTCGTGCTACAACAGCCGTATATGTCAGCGCAGTTCAAAGCTTGGAATTGAACGGCTGCACTTCGGTGGATCATCACACGCCGCCGCGTGTTGGTATATCTGATATCACGTCTCTAAGTCAAAGGTCATTTTGTATTCACAGATATAAGATATTGCATCCGTCGATCTGAAAAGATAGCTTTTGCATATGTAAGAGCATCTTTTAAAAGATGAGAAGCGGCGGAGATGGATGGATCGGTCTTGTATCATACTTATCTCGAAAATGCTATTCCCGAAGGAATGTTCAGCGTCGGGAACACAGGAGTGGAAGAGAAGAAGAGAGTAGTAGTAAAAAGATTGAGTAAGAATGTATATCAAGATCATCCAGGAGAAAAGGACAGATCGCGGATCCAAGAATCCAAGCATTACAGGACAAGTTAAACGTAAGGACAGTATGGCCCGGTTGAAAGCGAAGACTACCTTTGTGATTATCTCGGCCTCATTTGAGAAAGCGCTAACAGAATCCTTAATGGCAAGAACAAGCCGAAGATTCATCAGGCTTAGTTTCAAATTCTCTAGCATTTGCACTTTGGCTTCGTCCTTGAATATATCCTCATATACCACATTTGCCAACGATAAGAAGGGTTTTAACCCCCTTAAGGCCCTTGGTGGTAGTCATTGTTGGCCCATCCCGCCATCGACCTTGAAAAATCTAGCATGCAACAGCTCAAACCCCGTCACCCCCTCCACATCCATCAGCCAATGACTATTCCGCTTGAAATCTCCCGTTTCCATAAACCGCATATGCGACTCAACCTCCTCCCAGCCTATCAAATTAACATACACCGTACTTTCCTCCCTCTCACCCCCCTCTTTCCCTCCCGTCAACGGCGCGAGAATCCTATCCTCGATCGCCCATGCAGGAATAAACTGTGTCAGCGCTTCACTTCGCTCCACGACCGGTGTCATCTGTCGAAAGGAGTTCATGTTGCTGATCTTGACGTCATGAGGCAGAGGCGAAGGCTGGAAGTAAGCGAAAACGATTTCCGTGACTCCGATATGGGTTCCTCGCCTAGGTTCGAGCGCAGGTGATGGGTCTTCTGGAATCGCGACGTGGAAAATAGCTGGAGGATTTCCACCGGCCTTAAGTAATTTTTGGTAGAAAKATGCGTCGTGGGCGGAGTAGTCGCTATCCGGCATGAGTCAGTCACAGCGGTAGATATCGATGAGACGGAAGTAATTACGTACGATGACTTTGTAAAATTGGTACACATCTCCATACTATCCCAAATCATCACAACGATGACAAACCCAGGCTTCTCGATGAATTGAGCGTAATATGCCTTTTCAGCGCCATCAGCGGCGAGTACAGCTCGAACGTGATCTTCAAGGGCTGCTTTGTACGGAGAAGCAGGGTCCGTGAATTCCACATTAGAGGCAGAAGCCTCGAAAACGGTGATTTCGGAGATCATGGTGGTGGTCAATGTGCTTCGGTACAGTAAAGATCTACTGCGGATGTACTGCTTGTATTATCTGCTTGGTGCGCAGGGGAACGGAACGTCTCGGAAGCACGTAGGTATCGATGTGAAATCGATGACGTCGGAGATGATCGGCGCACTCCATGATTACGGAGGTTGCATACAATAGTTGCTTTCGTCAACGCTGACGTGTGACCAGCTTATAGCCGCTTGTTTTATATACGAGATATAGCGCTTTGAGATTTTATGGATCATGCGCACCCATAGTCATATCGCTGATTTAGCTATCAATTTACACCCTTTTGAAGCCCTATAGTAGACCTTTCCTGTAGCTTCGAGTCTTCTGGAACCAGATCCAAATTGGTTGAGATCTCTCTATAAGTTTTCCTAGTGATTTTCACGGCTTTGCAGAGTTTCATGTGGTGTTTATCTGTGTAATCGTGGTGTGCCCCATGGCTCCGATATAATATCGTGATATAACTGTACACCTATACAATCCCAGCACATAACAAGCTGCATTCACGAGAACATTGTAGAAAAGCCAATCTCACCCCATTTAAACTGAAGTCCTTCTCGTTACTCATCATCAACAGCACGAAACGCATCCTCCACCTCCTCAATCCCATCATCACCAAAATCAAACCACTCCCTAGCATTCAGATTCAGCACGCGCTGTGCTTCATATCGTCGATGAAGCGCGCTCTCTGCGCTCCGCATATCCGGGACATTCCGGGTCGTGATGATGTTCAAAGCGTACGGATTTCCAGTCTGTAGCGTTCGCAGTCGAATCTCCGGATCGAGACTCATGCCGATTTTGTAGTACGATGTGCCTGTCATGTGGATTAGGTAGACGTAGCCTTTGGAACTAGGTTCCGTCTGCTCCCGCCGGAGGTTTTCGAGGTCAATTTCGATGGTTGCTGCTGTTGGTGGCGAATTTATCTGACTCGCTAGCAATTGGGGGACAGGCATCTGCGGCGCCGGCATCTGATGGGCCGTACTGGCATCTATGTCGTCGATGAGGGTTTCGAAAGTCTGGAAAGACGCATGCTCCGGCGCCACGCGTCTCAGAGTTGGAATATACGTCGGTGTCGGCGCCGGTATCTCTTCCAGCCTTGTTCGCAGCTCCCCATCAAGAGGGACAGGCTGCCAATTAAACCAGTGATCAAAGCCCTCTAGCAATCTCGTCATCACATCGTCCGGTATGGCAGGGTTCCCGTTTGCGACCGGCCCTTGACCGTGATGGCGGGTACCGACAGCGAGTTGGACAAAGCGACCAGGTCGTCCGCCGTGACTGTTGCAAAGAAACCAGATGTATGCCGTAACGGTTGGGTTAGCGATATCTGCTATGAATTGCGAACGTACTTTGACCGTGGTCATGCCCTTTGGAAACCCCCATAAGTGTTGCGGAGAGAGGTAGTGCCAGTGGTTGGTAACCTGGGGACTTGATGATTGGGCGAATCGCTGATTTCCGACACGGATTATGTAGTGCGATCGGGGCATGGTTTCTGGTCAGTCCTGGTGACCTCGGAATCATGAAGAATTCGCATCTTGGATATAAGAGTCATCTCATGCTGAATGTTGGGATTGGTAGCGCCTACAAGGCTCCAGTCTGCCTTTTAGAACGCCGTGATTGGCGCCGAATGCATGAGGTGTGGTGTGTTGGAACTGCGCCACATTGGGGGCGAGATCGTCTTCCTCCCAGATACCGCCATCTCTCAGTTCCTGGCATCAGGGACAGCTCGAGCATGAACGTTGGCAATTATATTAGGGACAAAATGATTAGATTGGGTCGCTGCAAAATTTCAGTCTGTTAGTACTATCATAGCATGGGTGAGGCTGGTAAGTGGCCTGGGGTGCCCATGCCGGTAACGGTATGCCAATCGAAAATCTCCCTTGTCGAGTTGCGATGGCGAGATTTATATCGCCGCCAACTGTAATGGTCAGTAGATTCAGATTGTGCGAGAAGCTACCTATAGACGTGCGATATGGAAGCGATGGTAATCTATGCTTACTCTTCACAGTAGCTTAGAGACGGGACGGCGTTCAAGAAATGCCCTGAGTATATCCAGAGGAAGTGACTCAATTTCTTATAGAGAGGTGTTGTCAACAATAATTGTTAGGGTTTTTGATTGTAAGCTTGTCGGATCTCTTTTTGGCATACTACATCAGCGCACAATTTGAACAGAAAGTAGCATAGCTGCCTAGGAGATGATTTAACTCGATGGTCCGGCAATCTCGAATATTTTTATGCGTAACTTCATAGCATACAGATCCTTGTCTTGGCTCACGCATTGGTGCGATAACAATGTGATTCCTTACTGCAGACGAGGTACTTGAGATCTGCAATGCATACCATGTGCGGAATGGACTGTAGGAACTCGCCAGGGTAGTGCAAGGTTCCTCAAAAGCGGATGCAGTGTTACAATGGACCCATTATGATAGGTGCATGTAGATCATGGATGTGAACTCAGAAGACAAGCTTGGGCTGCGGAAATTGGGCATCATGATAGATTTGTCTGCTGCCCCTCATGGATATCATACAAAGCATAACCTCCACCTACTCCCCGAAAATATGATACATCCTTTTCCATCGTGATCACCGATTGCCTCCAGTAGATATACAAGTCTTTTCCCGGCATCTCCGTGAGAGAGTCCATCAAATTTCGTCAATCCGCAGTCTTGAGGTGGAGGAACTGCTGCAAAATCTGTCAGCGTTTGCTTTTCAAGAATATATTGCGAAGAGACATACACTCTCAGCACTTCTGGGAAAGATCATGATCACAGAGCTTAAAGCTATTCGCCGCTTCCCCAGCTATGAGATTACAACCCGCCGTGACGAGCTTTCCAGAAATACTGTCGTAATCGGCAGCCTGCCAATGCCCGTTTTTGTATCGACCGATAGCCAGAGTCTCGTTCTTGCTCAAGGCACGGGAGATGCAAAAAGCCACTGCGTCGAAGCCGATATCGTGATGGACCTCATCGTACCAAAGCTGCGAGTATGCTCTGAATCTGTTGCCTGTGCAATTGGTGTGGCCCTTTGGATACATCAGGATATGAACGTCGGCCAGCGGGGGAGTGGTATGAGGGATAGGAGGGATAGCGGCACGCGTAAGGGTGCAGAAGAGCAGGAAGAAGATCATGAGAACCTGCATCTTGGTGGAAAGGTAAAGATATGGCTTGGAAATGGGCTCTTGATATGTGAAATTAGATGATGTTTGCTTTGCGACAGGAGATGGGTAAGTATGTTGGTTTAGGGTACCGATTAATTACAGCAGCACCGCCCTGTATGTTCTTGTATGGTGATCGAATGAGTGAAGCATTTTTCTATCTAATTCATTCTAGTTCAATCATTGCCACAGACAGCTTCACAACAAGTAAATATGTGGATGCACTCATGACTTTGTCGTCGGATAATTCACTGAATTATTGATTCGAATTCAACTCCCTGATACTGTCTGCTGCTCCTCATGAATAATGATACACTATAATACCGACACCTGATTACCAAAAAAAGATCTCTCCCTTCTCATTCTGGTCTCCAATTGTCTCCAATATGAATTTGTGCAGATAGTTCACCGTGAAAGCTCCCAAGTCATCTCATTGACTGTCCTAAGTCCTGTGATCCCGATGTTCCGGTAAAAAAACTGCACATAACCATCAGCAATTAGTCTCCAAAGCTCGGTCAACAAATACTCACTCTCATCCCGGGAAACCTGGCACCAAAGAATCACGCAGCTCGAAAATATTGATGTATACCTTATCCGGCACATAATGACATACCTTGCCCTTAACAGAAGAGCCACTAACACTATATACAACCGTAGCATTCCACCATTGCCCGTGCTCATACTCGCCGAAAAGAAGAGTCTCGTGGGCCTTCAGATCACGTGCGATGTAAAACTCAGATGCATCGAAGGAGACATCATGATAGACATGGTTGTATTTGACGTTTTCGTATTCTGCCATATGGTGCATCCTGTTGCAATCTCTTCCGTCTGCACCGTGGAAACGAATGTAGAGATCGGACAAGGATGAGCGCTCTTCCAAAGGGACGGTGGGAGCAAGAGCGTAGCACAATGCGGAGATGACCAGCCAGGTGTAGATGGCCAGGTAGAAATGACCCATCGTTTAGATCTGCTTAGAGGGAGATTTGGGAAAGGTATGGTAGGATAGTAATGATTGTTAGCAGGTATTCAAAGTATCAAAAGAATACAACAGGAAGATATTGATACGATAAGTAAAGTGTGATGTTGCGCTGGTCATCCACGTTCACTGAGTAATCAAGACAGCTTTATCATGAGTCAATCTTTGATACACTCAGGAAACCACGGAATCCAAGACGTCATCCGATTTAAGATCGCAATGGAAAGCCTTATAGTGAATGTACATTCGGGGTGAAGGTGGTATGTTACGACAGATGCAGCACCCTTCTCCAGACATTTCGTACGAGAAAGAGAAAAGTAAAAGAAAATCGATATTGAATTGAACCCCATTACATGATCTGAGAGCCCTCTGTGGGGGTGCACATGGATATAATACAAGGTCCCATTTTCACCTGATCTACCGAAAAAGCATACCCTTCTCATCTTGACTGCCTACGGTCACTGGCTGATTGGACTGTCCACCCCGTCCCTTCTTGAAAGAATCATCGAGTCGCAGTATCCAAAAGCATCGAAAGGTGAGGAGCTTGAAACCCTTTAGTGAAGGTCTCCTGGGAAGAACAGGATCACTTACCACTCTAATGATGTATCAAAAAAGTACCAAGTGTGAAGCTATTCGCCCCTTTCTCATTACTAGGCAGAACATTGCACGTATCCTGAGCCTCATTACCCGCATTGGCCCTATAGTAATTCTTGGTCCGGTCATGATGACCGTGCTTGTAGTGACCAAAGTCTAAGAATTCGCCATAGGTGAGTGCGCGATCGAGATCGAAAGACTTTGCGGGAAAGCCAAAGCCGTATTTTGGATCGGTGTATTCTGGATTGAAAAAGACCGCTCTATCCCCAGTGCAGTCTGCATGCTTACACATGCGGATGCGGAGGTTAGTGGAGCGTTTGTTGAGAGGGAGAGCGAGAGTGAGTGTGAGGAAGTAAGAGAGACATAGGAGGATCATCGAAGCACGCATAGTGAAACAAAGGGGAAGAAAAGTTCAAAGGGAATGTCGTGAAAAGAATGTACGGAGGTGGGAATGATAGAGTTGTTATGAGTTCAGACTCGAGTGAGACAGAAGCTCACAAGAGGAAATCAAGACTTTATACAGTGGTCTTTTAAGACTTGTTTGGTGAATGGCAAGTCGATCGTATTATTGCGCTGCTTTCTGGCTTGCACTTGTCTAAGCCCCCTTGGATACAATCTTGACATCGAAATCGAATAATTCATTGGGCTTTTGATAATCAAGTCACGATCGATAGATCCGTTCTTTGCATCGTCGTGTCACTACCGAGAATTCTTAGATATAAGGGTTTGAAGCGTATATTGGTTAAAATTTCTTCAGTCCAAGCTTGTACAGATAATAAAAACCTCGATCTCTAAGTCGACGGGGCTTATAGTGCATTGACCCCGTTCGTACCACTGACATCTCTATAAGGATAGTACACTTTGCCCCTTCCAAATGATCTCCAAAGATATGGTCCTTCCTTATGCCCATTGCCATCGAACACAGTCAATTCGTCCATTCTGCTGTTGGTAAGATTGAGTTCCCACATCAAAGAGACTCTAAATTTCATTAGCACCCACCTTCGATGAACAAGATCTCAAGCCAACTCACCGGCCAATGCTGAGTCTGATCAAGATCTGTTCAAAATGAGAACATCTGCCCCTTTGCCACTGGGTAGAGGATTGCACCCCTTGATAGCAAAGCGACCCGGACGCGCAGTGTAGTAGGTCACAGCTTCGTTCTGCCAACCATTGTCCCATCGACCGAAGGTTATAGATTCGCCTTTTTTTAATGCTCGAGAGAGGTGGATAGCACTGGCTTCAAGACCAAAGCCGTGGTACACTTGGCCATATTCGGGGTCAGTGATAGGAGCGTATTTGCCTTTGCAATTTGTACGGTCGCCAGGGTATAGTTGGATTATGAGTGAGGCGTGGTTTGGAGGAGGATGAGCATAGGTGGGGAGGAAGCAAAACAGAAGAATAAATACAATTAAAGCATGCATGATAAGAGCGAAGAATGGAAGGCTTGTCTTGGGTGACTCGACAAGTTAGCTAAGTGAAGAGGAGGTTTCGATGGACAAGTAGTTTTTAAGACTAGAAACGATAATGGCAGAAGTTTAGGATGCGAAGAGTTCTTGGAAGATTACGAAGTGGTAGATCATAACCCCTGTGGTAACGACGAAGTGAACCATATCTTTGCATTGTTCATCCACATTCACACGCTGCTAAAGGCAGCTTCATAGAAGATCGAGGTTGGATATATCAACGGATTATGAGATTCTAGATTCATTGAGGGCTGGTTTTCACAAAGACGCTCCTAACAGGTTTGCATCCAGTACGAACGTGAAAATGAGTTAATTCATTCGCCTTGTCACCATTCAGAAGCACACCAGAATTAAGGAACCCCAATGTGGAAGTCAATCGAAGTGGACTGTGCCTACACAGTATGCAGTCTATCGTGGATATGATACACAAAAGCCCTCCGCCAATCTCAAAGGAAAGAAACATCCCACTTTTCATCCTAACCACTAACCATTCTTGGATGTCTTACTTCCTCGCTCACGATTGATCCAATGAAGATACCTCAAGGTCTTTCAGCAGATATCCTTTTTAAAAATGGAGCTCCTACCATTGTGAGGCTATTTGGAACCCTTGTTCAGCTGTATACTATCCGCTCCTTTGCCGGGAGGTAATTGATTGCACCCCTTCTTTGCCTGAGGACCGGCATGCGCAGTATAGTATATTGTAGCCGGATGCCAGCCAGCGCCAGGATTGTTGAATTGACCGAAATCGATGGATTCGTGTTTCTTCAGCTTCCGAGAGAGGGAGAAAGCCTTGGCTTCAAGGCCAAGATCGGGGTATGCTACGCCATATAAAGGGTCTTTAAGAGGTGAAGGGTCGCCGCCTGTGCAGTCCATGTGATTGCCGTCATATACGCGGATTGTGATTTTGGCTTCTTCGGGTCCGTAATAAGGCATTTTCCAGGCATAAGTTTGGGTGAGGAGGAAGCAAGATAGGAGGACTAGGATGATCGAAGGGCGCATGGTGTTGGGAAGTAAGAGAAGGCTGGTGCAATGGTGCTAATTGAACAGCCTGAGTCGTGACGAGTAGGTAAAGAAGTTGAAATGACGACAGAATTGTACGAACACTTCAAATGTGTATAGTGGAAGCTCAGAGAGACCAAAAAGCTAGGTGGAGACAATAGCATGGATATTTATTACTCTTATACTTATTCCTGAAGTGAATTGAATTTTTCTCTTCACTATCCGCGTTAACTCATTACTCAAGGCAGTGTCACGATGAATGACTCTAGATATACTCGAAAAGCCACGACAAAAAGATCACAGCTACTTTTGATCAAATTGTAATGTAATCAAGAATGTTTATTCAATTCATTTCCAATGGATCCAGTCCAATGGATCCAGATGGATTGACCTCGTTATCTGCTAGATCTCGAGAATATCATACATAACAGCATGCTAGCTGATCTCCAGCAGTTACATCTCTCGTGAACTCTTCTCTCGTCCTGTTTCAAAACCTAGCCTGAGATATCTTGTAAATTGCCGATCATGCCATTGGTAAGAGAATCCGCCAAGTCATCTTCATCCTAGAGTAAGTGAAGGAATCCTATCGTTTGTCAGCACATACCCAAAAAGAGGACGAAGACAAAAATAATCATGCGAACCTACCAGCCATTGATCGTCTTATGTCCCAGGTTTAATCACCAACTTGAAGGTATTCGCCCCCTTCTGATCCACAGGCAAATGATTGCACCCAATCCCGGCTTCAAACTCTTGTTTCTTCCAATATACCTTCGTTTTCTTATATTTGCCGTCTTTATAGTGGCCAAATTGAAGCTCTTCATCGAGTCGTAGACCTCTGGTGGGGAGATAGAAAGAATATGCGTCGAAGCGAAAATCGTGGTACAAATGATTGTATTCGGGCCTGACGCCGACAGTTCTGTCGCCACCTGAGCAATCGCTTGTGGGGTACATGTATATCGTGAGGTCAGCGGTGACGCGTTTGTTGAGAGGAAGGGCGTGGATGAGGAGGCACGATAGTAGCAAAAGGATAATTGAGGCGCGCATGGTTGGGAAGAGAAGAGGCTTGTTCTTAGAAGACGAGGAAGCGGAGAAATTGAAGAATGAGAATGGAAAAAGATATGAGGCTGGCGGACTTCAATATTTCCAGGGGGATCCAGACTGTGCCGCGGTTGTTCCAGACTCGTTCAACGTAGAAAGTGAATCATAATTTAACGTCAACCACTCACGTGAACTCGTTACTCAAAGCAGCTTCATCTCCACGTCATGGAATTCTGGATACACATCAGAAAGAAGACATCTAAGACAAAGGCAAGGGTCGATGGGGGCATCTACAGTATGGCAAATCAAAAATTTGCTAGAAGCTGATGAAATCGACCTCGAGACAATGGAAAGCAAGATAGATTGGATCTCGCCCACGCCATCTACTATCCCTCTTTGATATTGTACATAAATTGCCTTTCGGCTGATATTAAAAGAGTGTGTCCGTCCCTCATGCTGATGATCAACTGTCCATGCCCCTGCCACTGAGTATCGTACAAGCTGCCAATCCCATCATAAGTAATATTTTTCGCCTTGTCGATCCCACCGTAGATTTTCTGGATAGAGGGATGCTAAGATTTATGAGCTACAAGTGGAGGAAGCAGAAGATAATGACGTGGGACTCACTTACTAGCACTTTGCTCAATGCCTATGGTTAACAAGCAACTTGAAGGTATTCCCATATTTTCCCGGATCCAGAGAATAGCACACCTCCCCCTGTAACTCAGCTAAGGTAGTGACCACCTTCGCATCATTATGCTGACCGTGTTTGTATTGACCGAATTCGATTGACTCGTTGAGCATCATGGCACGAGAGAGTTTCAAGGCTGTTACGTCGAATCCGAAGCCCCAGTACAGATAGTTGTATTCGGTGCGGAAAGGGTTAAGAGCGCCACCGCTTCCACAAGCGCGACGTTTGTATTTCTGAAAGAGGTAAACAGTCATGTCGGTCGAAGAGCGTTTATCGTGAGGAAACGCCTGGACAAGGAAGCACGAAAGAAGAATGAGGATGATTGAGACGCGCATCGTGAGATCAAAGAAGGGGTGGCTAAAAGGAACGTATGAGATGGGATCTTCGGCGTGCGAATCTGAAAAAAGGCGGAAATGATATGCTAAGGAGCAGAAAAGATTAAGATGAGGATGGCAGAATTCAAAGCGAGTTGAAAGCTCGCAGGGACGCTAGATTGTGATGCTTAGAGACATCTCAAGTGACATAAGTAGTGAAGTAATCTTCAGGTTGGTTGTTCGCGTTCACTCGCTTTAGAAGCCAGCTATACCAGCAGTCAATCCATGATCTACTCAAGAAACACCTTAATCGGAAGGTTCATTCAGTCCCGCATGTAAATGTGATAATCAATGGAAACATTCACTATGTTGTGAAGATTAGAGCCTAACGATCGTTAGAAATTGATTCCATATCAGCTCAGTCTTTGCACGTTACACCAAAAATGTACAGCAACTGATCTGACGATCAGGCATTAATTTGGGAAAAAGGAGCCGATGGTATCTATGTTCATCACATCACTAAGATGATATAACGCCCATCGGCTATGATGGAATCTCAGCCCCAGGTTATGAACAATGCCGGGTGATATGAGAGCTACAAAATTAAACCGCGCGCAACGATTTCCATGTGCCTTCCCAATTCATTTACGCTCCGTCAGATGGAGAAGTATGAAAAGAGTCTCATTTCGAATGTTAACGTTATGATGATGCGAGAACTGATATGAGATACGATGATCGATCCAGCAGTGGTGGAAACAAGTGTACCTATTCTCACAACATCTCCTGCCCTGTCACCGGGAATTAAGGTCTCAACGTAGCCCAATGTCTCCTCCGACGCGAAAGGAGTAAGCCTGGTAAGATCCTGCTGCGTCATTTCTTGGCTGACGCTCAGTGACCTCAGTCTGGACATACGTCATGCATGCGGCTGCCTACCTTTCTATGCACAACCTCGATTATCAAAGGGTAGGGAAGAGCATAGGCCAGTCATGTGACATGGCCTCGTACTGTTTCCAACGAACGTTGACGCCACCCACATAGGCCCTGTTCATGGTAACTTTAGCGGCATCGACCATTCGCTCCTCCCCCAGCTCGAACCACATTAGAGGTGCTCCTATCCAATGCGAAGCGGCTGCCGGTGAAGACAAGCGGATAGCAAAATTGCAGATCTTATCATTCAAACCCATTATAGATGCACGGTACTTGATGACATCATGCGACGTATATGAGAGTACCCTCATGGATGTAAGAAATGGTGACTGCAGAAATCATATAATTCAACATGTTGCTATACTTCCTCATGTCCAACCAACCTGAAGAACCGGTGCCCGCAGACAGCGATAGTGGGCCACATGTCCATTGCACACGGAGATTACGCATTATTGGGCATTTCCAATGCTCATCACCTTAGCCGAGCGATCGCATGGCTTCTGGAAGTAAATCCTGTACATCGCCCTGCTCGGTCTGAGGCGCAAGTAGCTCAACGTGGGTAACGAAAGAAGTGGCATCTGGCTTCTCGACCTTCAACGAACGCCTTCTGGCGGATCGATGTTGACATTTGTTTGCCTTACTGAGGCTTGCCGTCCTCGCCTTCCGCGCGAGTGAGAGGCTGCAATTTGATCTCTCCCGCTCTAAGGCCTCAGAAGTAGCATAGCGGAAGGTCATTCCTGCAGGAATAGAAAGGATCAGGGCTTGATGAGCCGAGAATCAAGTTTGAGGCCGGAAATCTAGGGCACATCTTCAATTCACCTTTCTATAGATCTACATAAGATCTAGGTGATAGCAGTGCGGCGCGTCGAGCAAGGCAACCGCTGGGGTACAGTCGCCTTATATGCACAGAACGCATTTTGGACAGTGCGCAGTCCGCTTCGGGTAGATTTTCCATTGATCCCGATGCAGCTAAACAAGCTCCTTGGACGTGAGTGGCCTTTTATGGGCAATAATGTGGATGCTTTATAGGCTCTTGCCATCCCATCCGCCTGGGTCTCTAGATTAAATGTTCTCCCTGGGCCACTGTTCTTCCTGTACAATCTGTGGGCCTCAGGGTCCTCGCAGCTGCATTGCTGACAATTCCTTTGATTGCCTTGTATCGGTTAGTCAAGCCTGCGAATCGAGTTTTAGCAATGGGAGGATAGTTTTGGGCTGGGATGATATGTTGATCTTTAAATTTTCTGATGCACCTGATAACTGCTCTCGCTGCGCTCCATGATGCTGTATGCTGCATTACAGGTAGTGGGTGGTGCAGGCGTAGTCACCGTCAAAATCTTGGACAGTTCGCTACTCCCACCTTTGCTTCTCGAAAGCTGTCGAGTTCCTCAAGTAAGGTTTTTTGGCTCATTCGCTGTGGTCTCACCTTCTCATCTCCCTACATAAGGTTCTGATATACAGCCATAGATGGCTTCTGAAGAGCATGTCGAAGATGCTATTCGTGGCCCGATGATTCTGGTTGCTTCGTGGTTCTTTCTGAGCTTAGCTATCGTCATCGTCTCTCTACGTTTCATTATGAAGATGAAGAAAAAGGCATAAGGCTGAGATGAATTTCTGATTTATGCTGCACTGGTTCGCCTCTACCATCACGTCTTCACATGGTATCTCTTCTCGTTAATCCAAATAGGTTGTCGCAATTTATGGCATGATATTGCACACCTTAGTTCGTGATGTCTGACATTCAATCGATCACAATGTATACCATCTTGTTGAAAATACAAAGCGTTGTAGGTATATCTCTCGTCAAATGGTCCGTTTGCGCCGTCGTCGTTCGCCTAATCAAAAGAACCCATCGGCGTATCCGCATCGCGCTATGGGTCACCATTTTGCTTCTGACAGCAGTCACGTTTGCAACAACTCTTTTCATCAGTCTTCAATAAATACCTTTGTAGAAGACATAGCGTCCTGGCCTGCCTGGATCTTTTACACCAAAGTCAGTCCAGACCCAGCTGGTCCGGGTCTTTTTTGATGAGTGATTTGTATTGAGCAAGAGCTTATGACCGCTGCTGACTATACTGACTTTATGGTAGAGGTTAGCACTGCAACTGACTTTGTTTGCGTGATCATACCGACCCTCATTACCCGCGAGCTTTGAGTCAATCGTGGGACGAAGATTGGAATGATTGCCATTATATGTGTAGGATTCATGTAAGAGCACCAGAAACAGAGAAAAAATCCTTTAACAATCCGAAGCACTGCTGCCTGTGGCATTGACGTGACTGTGACTGTTGGAATCGTGATAAAAGACACGAATTGTAAGTGAAGAAACTGATCACCTGTGCACATGAAGTCACGCGCACCAAGACTGTTCAACGATGCAAATAAGGGGACTATGTTCCTAGACAAATGTGGGTTCTGTAAGTGTTCCACCGTACTCGTCCATCCATTGAGCTCATTCCGCTTACAGCTTCGAACAAAGACTAGGTATCACAGTTGCTAGCCTCCCAATTTTGCGCACGCGGATGGCTGCAATCCTCGATAAGATAGTCAAAGTGTGTAGCTCTTGGTCTATGCCTTACAAAAAGACGAACTGAGTTACTATGCAATACTACTTCCGGCGCCAACTGAAAGACTTGGACGACTTGGAGGGCAAACAACTAGTGCGTGGCAGCAGTTGGGTGACGTTACACTATCTTGAGTGGCTACATTGCGGCAAAGTTGGGAGATCTGCGGGTGGTCTATCCAAGATATCAAGGTAGAATTGCCATACACTCATTCGTTAGCGCTCAGGAATGCGTGCAGCCAAGAATAGTGTGAAAACGACAAGTTTGCGGTCATTCAAATTTCCCATCAACGTTCTTCTGTCTACCATGATATTTACTACGTATGGCTTTCACATAATCTAGATGTAATAGTCCTTGGTTAATAGTTCTTCTCTTTGATTGAACTAAGCGTCCAAAAAGCTTGCGAACTTGCAGCATCTTTTTCGGATTTGGGATTATGAGTTAAAGGTATCTAGAAGCTATATGAACTCATAGAGAACGAACGGCTAAAACCCCTGAGTCTGTGACGCGTGCACGCGTGAACGGTCTCAAAACTTTTTCTTCCGGGAAGAGCGCTTATCGGTTTTCGGTGGATCGAAGCAAGACTATGAACCCTAGAATTATTGGAGGCATCACAGAATGAACCGGGGACATCTCCGTTTGGTATGGGTTGGGATAGGTGTCTCTGATAAGCATTTGATCAATCGGCGAATCAGCTAACCAATCAAGAATGGAGGATTTGGATGTACACAATACAACGTAACAAGCTTCTGAACCTTATTTGCATGCAACCAGACGCTTCATCCAAGGTCAAAGAATCGCAAGAACAGTTTGGAGACTCCTATGACGACCGCAGCATCCATTTCAGCCATCTTTCCGCCGGGTTCAAGTTATCAAGAAGTACCAGCTAGGTTGAAGTTGTACAAAGATGTCTAAATAGAGCGTGCGGGCAGAATCTGCTCGTTTTCTCGCTCCTTAGGCTGTGGTCTTGAGCCTGGCAAAGAAGATGCTCGCATCTATCGACACCCGATGGCCAAGGAGTACTTCCCATACATCTTTCGGCACGATAAATACAGGCATTCTTTGGTTAGGCTCAAGTGCTGGCAGTAGCATGGGAATAAAGAGAAAGAAAAGGTTTACAAGCGGCGCCCTAGTAACAAACCTTGAATTTGGTGTCAAGGAATGACTGAGGAGGCGTACATTTAGCACATATCACGTAGTGTCCATCGTGGATGAGTGTATCCAAGGATCGAAAGTTCTTTGACAATCATTTTAATCCTTTTTTCGATCCTCAATTGGGATTGTCACCGCATTGGCACGATTAGTACTTGAGAGGCAAGGCGAGCTGCCGCCAAAACGCATCATGCAATTCCAACTGAGGATGTTTTCAGCGTCACAGATCTGAGCAGAAAGTAATGACCTTGACGTGTGAAGAGATAAGAAGTATCATAGATTGACTGAGCTCACAACATCCATTACCCTCCGTGAATATGGTACACAATCCTCCCTCCCGCTGATCTCAAAAATGACCAATATTCAAAGAAAGCATTCCTTCCTCATGCGTATTCCGGGTCCTAAGTCACTTCCAAGTCATGGATCTCGCTGTCGAAAGATAGGATCCCTCGTGGTATTCCCTCGCGAATCATGGAACGCAGGAGCCTTGAGAATACGGAATATTAGTCTTTCCCAACAGAAAACAGTCCTTTAGCCAAGAGCTCCTTACCAATCCTCAACCCTTCCTCAGCTCAAAAGTATTCGCCCCATACCCATCAGGCAGCGCATGGCATTGATCATCAACAGGCCCTTTCAAGGTATAGATCTCCCAAGTATTCTTCGGATCCCCCTTTGTCTTATCCCTGTATGCTTTATATCGACCGAAAACCAGCGACTCGCCATCCTTCAGTTTGCGATGCAGGTAGACAGCTCCCACATCCCAGCCAAATCCGGAATAACGCTTGTTGTATTTGACGTTGTTGTGATCCCAGGACCAGTCGGAAAAGCCGGTGCAGTGTTTTTGGTCGGTGGGGTAGATGCGGAGGTCGAGCTTAGACGATGAAGGATCAGGCTTTGGGAGGACTTGAGTGATGATAGAGGAGAGGAGGATGAGGATGGTTGGCACGCGCATGGTGAGCCGCAGAGTGAGAAAGAATTTGGAGACTTGGTATGATTTGGGTTCTTCGGGGTGTACCGGTGGGAAAGCGGAGATGATGAAACAGCAAGACATTACCGACTTAGGGACGCCACGCTACTGTCCCATCGAAATGTTCAAGACGAAGTCGTGAAGCAGAGTGGTTGAGTTGGTTGTTCACGTTCACTCATGGCGAAAAATAATTGATCTGACGAGTCAATTCTAGTTTCACTCAAGGAATATCGGATATAGAGACTTCATCAGACGATGACTTTGACCTGCAAGAGAACAAAAACTAGAATGAAGTGACCCTGCCAACACCATCTGATGTTTCTCACAGACATTCTCACCAACGCCAGCTCCAGCGTCTCTCACCAGATTCCGACCCACTTTGATCAATATCCGGCCTTGATGATCAGAAATATCTCTGACCTAATTGAAACAAAATCCAAATCCATCCACCCCAGAGTCTCGGAGGATCAAGCCTTCAACACCCATCAGCACCCCCACTCCAAACAGACCCACAGTCAAAAAACCACTTACCAACCGTCAATCCCAAGCCATCTAATCCTTCCTAATCATAAACGCATTCGCCCCCTTCATATTCTTCGGCAACGGATGGCACCCCTTCTTAATCTTCGGCCCCTGAACCATATAAAACCACCCCTTCTCATCATAGTGGTAGAAATGGATATTTTCACCCTCCACAAGATCGCGGCTGAGTTCGAAAGATTTCACATCAATGCCGAGGTGCTTGTACATGAGGCCGTAGTGAGTTTTGGGGGAGTGTCCAAACTGGATGCTGTAGATGTCTTGAGATTTGCAGTTGCTGGTCGGGTACATTGAGATGTCCATGCCGTAGGGATCATCGGGTCCGGCGGGGGCGGGGACAGGGTTGGCGTGGGCGAGGAGGGAGAGGAGGGGGATGAGGATGGTTGAAGGGCGCATGGTGAGTTGGAAAGGGGTAGATGAAGCTGAAAGAAATCTTCTGTGAACAAATGAAGTCTTAAGAGAGTGTGTTTGAGTAGTCAGACAACTTTGAAGAAGAGAAAAGAGATGGGTTTTCAGCGGATTTATATACAACTTCTTCCTAGCCCAATTGTGTGACCCACGGGCAATCGCGCTGACGGTATTCTATTCGCTCAGCAAGTTCCACATTTCGACATAAAATAAACCAAGTGAAACCCCGTTGAAGTCAACGGGTACATGGTAAACGGTGCAATCATGAGTGGTGCACCGGCTCATCCGGCCACGGTTCGATGTGTGAGAAGAAGAGAAGCTTTGTAGCTCGTATATCGAAAGCTTGGTCCACCTCTACTTTCACCCATTCGTCTACCATTCCGAACATGGCACGTGTACACTGGGTTCAGAACCTTAATCCATCGTCAAGACAGCAACTTGCCCCTTCCCAAAGGTCGGGACTAAACCAGTTGCAATGGTATTACCATTGTATATAGTAATTTTATTAAATCCTCACACGAGGTTGAGACAAAGATTCTCATGAGCAAATAGAATTGCGAGCTCGATCGAGCGTGGATGAGAATCTCGAGGAACAGTGCATACCAGACCAGGATGGTGGTCTCCCAGCTCAAGCACTTGAAAAAGGGGTCAAAGCAGTTTTCAAAGGTAATGAAAAAACTAATCATGGGAATGATTCGAAAAACATGCATGAGACGACCTTAATCATGGGCCAGTTATAAATATCCATGGTACCGTTCCGAAGCGGGCTTTTACGTCCTAATCAGGTAATCTTAAGCCGCGCCAAGTACTGCGATATCATCCACACGACAATTTTTTATAAAATGCAATAAGCTCGTTCGCGGAGAACCAGGTAAGCGAGTAATGGATCGCGTTGGATGAACAAAAAGGAATGAGATTAGCCAGATATCACGGGCACAGACGAATGCTTGTCAACTTCGAAATCCTAGGCATAGGCGTCATGTTTCCTTGGCTTACAAGCTGCACAAATGTATCATAAATCATGATTACGATGCTCTAGCAGGACAACGAAAGACGATCTCACGTTCGATTGCCAGGACCCAATATCGGACCAGAACGACATTCGACCTGTGATGAAATAATGGATGTCAGTCGAGACGAACTGCCTACCCAGAAAAGGAAAGTATCGCCTGGAGAGGATTGATCCGTCAGTGCGGGGTGCATAAATGTATAAGCGCTCCATATATTGCACAGCAACCGAGATCTTACATAACCACCTAAGAGATCTTGCATTGAACGATTTTAGCCAAGTCTAAAAAGAAGCAGAGATGAAGAGAATGGAATCCTTCGGTCCAAGGTAGGAGGGGAAGGCGGTGTGATGATGGCACAATCAATGCCGTCATCGCGCATTGAACGAAGATGCCATTCCTGAATGCCATGTACAATCGCATCATCATGCTGCTCACAAATACCTAGCGCTGCCTCTGGTGCTCTTTCGACGAAAAATCGAAAAGTGGAGGGCGAGGTGATGGACAGCTATATCTACGAGGCGTCTCACCTCCGTAGGCTCTTTCTTGACTGATCCCTACTTACCAAACCATCAAGCATCAAGCACCTAAAGTGCCAGACCATTCGCGAAGATGCAGTTCAATACTATCCTGTTTTCAACCAGCGTCCTCCTCACCTCCCTCCTCCCTCTAACCCTCGCCGCCGCCACCCAATCCACCTCCCTCTCCACCTCCGACATCATCACCCTCTCCTCAATAACCCAACTCCTCTCCCTCTTCAGCATCTCCCTCGACAAAAAAGACTTCTCCGCCCTCCGCTCCGTCTTCTCCCCCACCGCCGCCCTCCTCGGTAACGGCGACCCCATCACCGGCATCGACGCAATCGTAGATTTCTACACCACAGTATTCCAGAACGCAACCCTAAAGACAGAGCACACATCTGACACAGTCTACGGATACGATTTTACCAAAACGACGGCGAAGTCTACGAGTTATGCTACAGCGGTGTATTTCGGGCCTGAGATCTTGGAGCGGGGAGGGGGGTTTTTTTCGAATACTTCGGTTGTGTTCAGGGAGAGGTTTGAGAATGAGTATGTGAAGGAGAAGGGTGCGGGATGGAGGATTTCGAGCCAGTTGCTTACGATTTTGGTATGTATTTGTTGCGAGGAGAGGCTGTTTTTCGATTGAGTGTGCTGACTTTCGTTTGTTGCAGTCGATTGAAGGACCGATTGAGATATTGCAGCCTGTGTAGTTGGCCAAATTCATCGGTGAAAGGAGATGAACAGGCGCGTGAAGGTACAAAGCTAGCAGACACAAGCGGTGGAGTCTGCATACTACCACTTGGAATAACGCCTCATCGTCAATCGAGCTCGCCCATATGGAGCTTGGATGTAAATTTCATGCTGAGCAGAAGAAGAAAAGTCATGTCCACACTATATCCAAGCAAAGAATCAAATGTATCGATCATTGATCAAAGATCGGGTTTGGAGAATCTAGTCAACGAAACAAGAAAAAGCTTCCTTATTTCGCATTCTGAACCCCAACTATTTCGAAAATGCCTCCAACGACTGCTGTAAAAAATATCTAAGCATGATACACCGCCGTATCTCAAGACATCATTCCCAGTTCCGAATTGAACTCGTCCCTCGGACCCAAAATGGGCTTTCATGATCCATTGACTGCTATACCCTCCTCCAAAGGTACGCTTGAGGATGAACCATCGTATATCTCTCAAGCCATACTATTCTTTTAGATCACAGGGAGCTGTGAGCATGAATAAATTATTCATCACGTACCTTGAAGCGTGAAGGAAATATTCTACTTTGATGGAAGACATCGATGGAATCTCATCCGTTTTGTGTTGACCATGAACGCACTGGGTTGTATCATGTAGGGATGACTTTGATCTCGCGGAGTTCGGTTGGACATAGTGATTCATTGGTCGTCGTCATTTGAAACCTAGCTGTGGTTCGTGATACTTTCCAATGCTCGAGAGGAATACTTTGATCAATGATGCCATTCCAATGCACTTTTAGATCCCGCAGAAGGACTTTAGCTTATGCTTTAGTACTCACCTATCTTTTTTTACTCATCTCGCTACACATCTTCAGGAAAAACGATAGCCCCGATACCTCCGTGACATACCCATTCCAGCACTTAACCCATTTTTCAGACCAAATATCTCCTAACCCTAGCACTCGCTACCGAGATTCAAATTTAAGAAGACGAGACGACATAGGCCGAAACGATGTAGATCTCCACTACTACACCTGCAAAGGAGAGAAAGCACTCAGCATGATAAGCAACGAACCACCTTCCACCCGAGTCTTCACACGCCAAGATTTGACGCGTGTGTGGTCTCTACTGCAGTACACCGGCCAGCCCAACCCGCAATTCGTCCGAATATTCGATCAATTAAACATATCACATGCGCCTGGAGATATCCAATCAGTCTACGCTTTGCAAGACAAAGATACCACCGCTGCAGACGGACACAGCAAAGTCGTAAGTCAATGGATGTCCTCCCCTGTGCCATGTAGACAACATGGGACTGAATGACGCTAGCCTCACACGGGTGCATACTACAGCAATCAGTTCATTGCCAACGGCAGTACGCACGGAACCATCGTTGCAGAACTCAACTATTCACCTCGAGGGGTGGTCGCGCCAGGACGGCCGGTCCCAGAATTGAATCGATGGTCTGATGTAATTTGGCTGTTGTGGTCTGATATCGCAGGGAACAATGTATTTACCCCTTCGTATGCTGAGGTATTGGAAGTATCTAATGTCTTTGGAAATAGTCAAAAGGTCTCCAGTACATCCTCCGAGACAACATTCGCACCGACTTGACGATAAGCATAATCGATCAGATCGAAAAGACCGGAGGGGTACCGCTTAAGTTGCCTTGGCCTGGACACGGATATGATATGCGATCTGATGCTGGGAAGGCACTTCTTGCGAGTCCGCATGGAATTGGGATTGCGTATTTGTTGAGGGATCATCGAGATGTGTTGGGGAGGAGGAGTCCTTATGCTCGTGTGTTCACTTTAGGTTATGAAGGTCGTAGTGATGAAGGTTCAACGCCGATCTATTATCTGCTTTGGGAATTGCGAGATGCAGATCGGGGTAATGTGTCGATGAGTATGTAGTAAGTGCCATCAATTTGGATGATGCAAGAAATCTGGGCACATTGCTCGTCTAATCGCAAATGATCGTGCTAACCGCTCCCCTGCTCAGTGCCCGGCTGCCTCCTTTCGAATCCTCAGCAATCCAAAATCATAAAAATGACATACAAAGTAGAAATGTAATTGAATTGACTGCAGTCACCCCATAATCGATCCATCGACTTCCCGTCACAGCTCTCTTGCCCAAGCCAATGAAGCCATCAAGCCTTTGTGACATGGCGAGTACCGAGCGAATTGCCATTTGCATCATAGCACACAATACTGAAGTGTTTGCGCACATCATCCTTGCTCGAATGCTCCCCTTCCCTAAACGCCGTCACCTTGATTAGCTTGCTGCGTCATGAAACAAAAGAGCTGCGTCATGAAACAAAAGAGCTACTCACCTAACAGCCAGCTCAGCAGTCCCTTCTGGAAGAGGTTCGGTATGTTTTTCGATCGCTTTAGTGAACTCCGGCTCAATGGCTTGAATGGCTACCGTGGGTCGGGTCCAGAGTTGGGTATGAGTGGCTCCTGAGACTTTGACGAGCTTGCCGCTCACCACAGCGGCCTCTTTGAGTAGAACTTTCTGGAGGATTTGGTTTGATGACATTTTTGATGATGATTGAGATTTTTGATGATGATTGAGGTCTGGTTCGTTACTGTTCGAGATGAAGTTTGCAGAACAGGTGAGCTCAAAGCGAGATGAGAATTGTAATTTGAGGCTTGTTTGAGGGAAAGACAACAGGGGACTTTTATGCTCGGAGGATTCACTTTGCTCGGTGGTCACGAGCGCAGAGACCCACTCGCGCTATTTCCATCATAGATAGGTGAATTTTGAATTGACTATGAATCATGAGCAAATGCTGGCTCAATTCACAGTGAATTGAGAGATGAAGAGTTGTTAATTACAAGCAGGAAAGTGCCAATGACCTCAACGCCAGACATGTCAAAACCTGGGTATCGTAAAAATTGTCTTTTGATGATTGCTAGGTCATCATGTGTTTGATGCCTGTATTGTGCCAGGAAAGCATTCATTCAACATCCGCCGGTGGATCTGTGAGCCACGGATCTTGTAGCAACTCCTTGGCGGACGGTCTGTCTCTCGGATCTAGCTGCATTAGTCTCAGTATGAAGGCACGATCTTCCCTTGATATATCTTTTGAAGAAGCCATCTTGAAAGGAAGTCGTTTTTCCACTGAATTCATGATCATTGTTAGGGTCTCGAGTGTGTCCTCATCCACCAAAGTTCGATAGCTTAGCGGGAAAGGGCCAAAATATTTGTCCATTCGACGCATCACTTCCCAAGGATATAATGGATCCGTGACATCCATTTCATAAGGGCTAAATATATGCCAATGGTCTCCGAATATGAGGCTGATGAGCTACTAAACTTTAGATGACCGGGTGGAATGAATGGAAGGCAAAGTAATATCTTACTGTAGCTCCTAATGACCATATGTCTGTTGGTGTACCCCAAATCTGATTGAGCATGGCTTCGGGACTTCGGAATATGGTAGCCCCAATGACATGCTCTTTGGTGATGATATCTTTGTGCACGCTATCCCCAAGGTCGGCCAACTTGATGTCGCCAAAACGATTGCCGTTCTCGCCATGATTGACCAATATGTTGTCAGGCTTGATATCTGACCTGAAGTTAGATATTGAAAGGGAGAAAGCGACTCAACATGTACCTGTATGAACGATACCCTCGTCGTGCAACACAGCCAAGGCTTCTAGTACTGTCCTTGCAACACGTTTCACATCCGAGGACTCAAATTTCTTAATTCCAGACTCGATGAGTGTATTACTTTCCAGGTATTCCAAGATCAATAAAGGAGGATCCTCGCTCTCATCAACGAAGCGGCGAAATGATGGCACAGCTTGAAAACGCTGTAGAAGGTCACGCTCATCACGGAGGTAAGGCTTTGGAGCAGACTTGACGATGACATTTTGGTCTGTTCGTTGATTACTGTTACTAAGTCAGAAATGGTTGAAGACAGTGCATGGACGTTTATACTTACACGGCACGCCATACGTTCCTGTGCAGTTGCTTTGAGATGAGATAGGTACCATGATTGCCAACAACTTTGGTATCATTGGGCATCGATAATGTAGAAGCCATCCTTCGAATCAGCCTCATCGCAGTCCATCAAGAGCCGATGCCGGAGGATCAGTAGAGATAGCAGGTCTTCCCGGTTATCCCCGACTTTCCCACCGCGTCAGCGCGTCTAAGCTCTGTAGGGCTGAAATCTCACAGCCCTAGTATTTGCACTCTTATGACATCATCAGCTAGTTCTCGTGAAAGACATGCTTCGTAATCCTTCCTGGTCACCATGTGGTACCAAATTGATCTGGATGACCAGACGTTCTACAGCTATTTATCTCAAAGCACTCTTTTTGATTCATTCTGCAGCAGGACCGAGACACTATTGCCCTTACCAGACCGTTTTCCAAACCATCGAACATATTTATTTCCTCATGTAATCGTTGGAGGTACTCGCATCCTCATTGCTACCGCCATAACAAGTATCCACCTACATCAGGCACCACGGCGGGATGATTACTTTCAGTGATTTGATTGAGAGTACCGCGATAAAGTAAGAGACGCTGCATGCTGAGGCACGCTGCACAGACACATGCCATCTGCGAGACGCACGAGTATATTCTTGAGCTGCTGAGTTCTCTGCATCTCATTGAATAGTGAATATTATCGGAGGAGGACCTCTAGACGTGTCATTCTACCTGCTCTGTTCTCTGCTTGGCTTTAAACCAAAACAAATGGGCGATTCTCGGGCTACTGAGTTCGGGCCAAGCTGATCGGCATGTCAATTAACGTGCTAAATCAAAGTGCATGTGTTGTTACATCATCGACATTAGGCAGACATCTACTTGAGACAACACTTAGCGCCGATGTACAAGAGCTCGACAAGAAGTCGAAAGTTCTACATTTCCATTTTCTAGATCATCAGCCAACATGGTCCGCATCGCTATCGCAGGAGGTTCTGGTGGGATTGGTCGTACACTACTCGACAAGCTCGCTCGAGGTGGCAAGCACACTGTTTTCGTCCTCAGTAGGAAGGTACTAGCGCAAATCCAACCATTTCACCCACCACGAGAAATATCTCTTCACGTTCAGTTTTTGCCCGACGCTGACCCGAAATGCATTGCCAGTCTACACTACCTTTTGAGTCTCCGGCAAACGTGCACTGCCTAGCTCCAAACTATGAAAGTGTCAATGATTTGACCAACCTCCTGAAACAAAAGGAGATACATACAGTCATCTCGACTCTCAGCCCACCTAGCCCAGAAGTCACAGCGGCTCAAGATAATCTCATTCACGCCGCAGCTCGAGCTCCGACCACAAGAAGGTTTATTCCAAGCATATGGGCAATCGACTTTTCTTCCAATGACGAGTATGGCCCCGTGCAATTGAAATTCGAGTAATTTCAACGTCTCAACAATTCTCAGGCATCTACCCTTGTCGTTTAAAGCTGCTAAGTGTCAAGCCATCAAGCTACTCAACGAGTATCCCGATCTTGAAGTCACAGAGGTTCATAACGGGGGATTTCTCGACTACTACGGGATGCCGTACTGCGACTCCTACATGCTTCCCGAGATCCCATACATTGATATTGCAGCTTGCAAAGCGGCCATTCCAGGAACTGGCGATGAAAAAATTGTCCTAACATACACCAAAGATGTCGCTAGATGTGTCAGGAAGATGGTTGAATCTGATGAGAAGTGGCCCGCTGTGACGAGACTTGC
Organism: Opeltia flavorubescens; assembly: GCA_000442125.1. Taxonomy (NCBI): domain Eukaryota; kingdom Fungi; phylum Ascomycota; class Lecanoromycetes; order Teloschistales; family Teloschistaceae; genus Opeltia; species Opeltia flavorubescens. The sequence continues at coordinate 45,666 of KE546973.1, forward strand.
TGGTGATTTTACAACTTTGAATGAAGTCCTCGAAGTCGCCGAGCGGGTCCGTGGTAAGTTGCGCGCCAATCAGTCCAAAATGACGGATTCCGGGACTCAGCTAGGCCAGGTACCAAATTCGAAGTCGTCTATAATTCTGTGGAAGATCTGCGTGCTGGCAAGATTTCTGAGATTCCCGCATATGTCCCACTCTATGATGTAATTCCGAAAGACTTGGTACTAGAGATGATGGCTGGATTCGGTGTGGCTACGGCGACTGGCCTCTTTACCCTTGAGGGCGAGCGTATCAACGAGAAGTATCCGGAAATCAAGACAACTAAAATGCGAGACTTCATCAGGACTCATTGGGCTGACAAGAGTGTGTAAGAAGCGCTACCAGTCTTCGGGGGGGATGACAAGTCAATTAATTTGAGAATGGAAAAAGTCATGCGTCACGAAAAAGCGAACAGGAAAGGTTACGTGTCGCTCATATAGACTCAGAAAATATTCTGTGTCACCGAGAATCATCCTTTCGTCGCTAAGTTCTGATGTCGAAGCTTACGTCCAGTGAAGTATCACTCAGATTGCCAAAGTTAATGCATCATAGTAATATCGACCTCCTTGTAATTTTACAGGTTTCATATAGAGTTTAAAATTTCAAGAAGTCGCTACACTCCCTACAGATGGATTCGGGTCTGCGTCCGTCAGAGTGATTTGCGCTCCAACATGTGTAAGCATCCGATCTCCCGACGTCAACTTCAGATCAATGAAATAAGTTGCCTATCAAAGTATTCGTCAGTAGATGACACAGCCTGCAGCTCCGATGATATGCAACTAACCTCCATAATCCACCCTCGCGCGAGATCCATACTTGTCTTGATTATTGCTGGGCCATGCCGAGGTGGGCACCCGGAAAGCCCATTAGGTTGCTCTACTGTCGCCCAATCACACAATTTATCTCTGATGGCAAGCATCTGAGCTGATTGCCCCGTTCCCAGTCGTGCTTCGATATCGAAACTCAGATCGATGGTAGCAAGATCTTGACGGAAGGTGCCGCTGGCTTGAAGCGCGCAAGGAAAGCCACTACAGAATTCGAGATCAGCATTGTATACGCCATTTGGATATTGCTGAGAAGATGTTGAGGCAAGTACATTTGACATGGGGTAGGCGTCATGGAAATGGATGCGATGGAAAACAAATTGTTGGCGGGATCGTCCATGTAGAAAAAAGGCGAGCCTCCCGGAATCACATTGTCTGTTCCATTGATTGCGTTCTGGATATTGTGCACCAGTTGCAAGTTGGAAGGTGCAGGCCGTCGGTACAGTAGGCTTGCAAATGACAGTTGAGAAAACGTTAGTGTGATGATCACCAAAATCGGCGCACTAATTTTCAAAGGATACATAAGTAGGACAGGATCGTGAGGATTTGATGCGGAAGGGGCAACGAGTATGTGACTCTTATGATGAGCTGGTCGCGGACTAGCATGGACTGATATCATGTTGCCGGCGCGTACAACACCACGGCGATCGGTCAAAGCGCCAGCAGCCGATGATTGCGGAAATATGTCCATCCTGCACAAAACTTGCGTCGACTCTATACAGCCAGAATTGCATCCATTCTTGCTATTCTATTGCCGGTATGTCATACTGTTCTTGGTATGTAGCCACGATTACCCGGTCTGCACGCTCTGGCCAGCTATCAATTGAGGTGGGAGATATTTGCGTTGCCCAATCCTACACCCTAACATAAACAAGTACCGATAAAGTGGACCATCAACCTTTGGCTCGCGTCGATCCTCGGACGGGTGGATTTGAAACCCGTCGGCGGCTAAAGTAGTAGCCGCTACCGATTATAATTCCATACCATATGTAGGGTTAACGATGATAAATCAGGCAACCGTCGCATTTTTTCCCCTCTCCACCCATCCAAAGAAACACACGTTTAATATACCCGACTGTTCAAACTGTCTACAAGGCACAACGAAACGAGTCGTCAAATGGGTATTGGGAGATGGATTTCCTGGGGTTCTGACAATGAATACACCCTCAGTTACGGACGAGAGAATAACATCTTACAAGGACTGGTAGTCGCAATGGCCATATGCGACCTGCGTCCTGAGCTTTGCCTCGAAATCTCAATTCCACTCTGGTTACACAGAGCCAGGATCTCATGGCCTTCACCGGCGAGGCTGTGATCATCTCCACTTCTCTCATCATTGACCGAGGGTCCTCATGATTCTTATTATGTAGGGAAGCATATCATCGGCCCCTCTTCCTACTCGAGAAGCACGCACCTAGCCATCCGCAACACATGCATTGGAGAGGGTAACAGAAGTTTGAATAACACGATGAGGCTCGCCGCAGAAATCTCGCTCCGCATGCCGTCTAAATATCGCAGATTGTGCTTCTCAGTGATGGTTGGTGGGTGGCGGCGCTAATTGCATATTTCCGAAATGTCGGTGGAGGTGGTACAAGGCGATACCAGGCTGAAAAAATGTGTTTCATATTACAAGGACGGTAGGAGAAGTCCTGAATATGACCCAGCAAGCTCTCTGGAGGTCTCATTTCATCATATGCCGTTCTTTGCGCGTTGCTCTCGAGCCAAGATTCAAAATTTGTATAAAGGGCACTTTCCCGACTCCGTATCTTTCATCTTTGAGCAAGTGTATTTCCACGGATTCATTGCACCTGTTACAAACCCCTCTTCCTCCTTCGCAATCTTCACTCATATACAATGAATACTCGTCAATTCTGCGACCTTTTTCTCAGAATTGTAAGCCTGAGTAGCTCGTTCCGCCACTCCTTTGCAAGTGTAACATATCCACCTCAAACGTAAGTATAGAAGTAAAAGTAGTGCAAGCGTGTAGACTGACTTTTACAAAGAAACCAGAGTACTGCAATCCTAGAATGGACAGGAATGGGTGACTCCTATGCGTCTGGTATAGGATCAGGAAATATGATTCAATATTTTGATGGGACCTGCTACCGTTACGATGGCGCTTACCCATTTTTACTCGAAAGGAACCTCAATCCTCGACCACCCGGCTTCAATTTTGTGGCCTGCTCAGGCGACAAGTTTTTGACAATTATAGGCAAACAATTCCGAGATCAACCAACATCTATTCAAAGACCTAATTGGGGAGTGCGACCCCAGTTTGTGACCTTGAGCATGGGCGGCAATGACATTGGCTTCAAGGAGCTGGTTGCGATATGCATATATTCAATTCCAATTGCTCTTTTCAAGAACTGTGATGAAATTATCGCATACTCGAACGAACGCGTCAACAGTAACGACTTCGTGGACGAGGCAGCCAATGTCATCATAGCAGCTCTGGCCAAAGGTGCCAGCAGAGGAAGGCCAGACTTAAAAGTCTACGTGACCGGCTACGCACAATTCTTCAATGAGCAAACACCACAATGCAATGACGTGAGCTTCAGACCGGACTGGCAACCTTTCGCGCGGAAAGAATACCTCACCATCGAGAAACGTCAAGCTTTGAACGCAATTGCACGGAACCTCAACACCGCCTTAGCAACCGCCGTCATGCGCGCGAGTACCGGTGCCCCCAACAGAGTCTTTTTCGTAGACTACGACCAAGCATTCGAAAGTCACCGCTTCTGCGACCGCAAAGAGCCAAATCCTCAAGATCCAGATACGTGGTTCTTCACCTTTGATTCCAACGAAGCGGCCGTGGGTCGATTCCTCAACAGCATCCCCCAGGTTCATCGAGTTCTGACAGGCCAATCGAAAGCGACCATGACCTATGATGAGCTCTTCTCTGTTATCAGCAGAGCTGCAGGTGGTAATCGGGAGAAAGTGGAGAACGGGGTGGGATTTTTCCGGATCTTTCATCCGAAGCCTATGGGGCACATGGTAATTGAACGCATCTTGAGGGAAAGGATCATGACTACTAATACGCCTATCTTCGATTCCATCCCGATAGTCGCAGTAGACAGGTCATAAAATTAGAAGTCTTGGTTCATCGAAGGCAGCGCGGAGAAGCGGTTCCCTCTCGCAAGAATACTGCTCAGTCTCGTACTGACAACGATGTTTGTCCAAGATAAGAAGGATACGACCATTGTAATACAATCAACAAGCACAATCTCACGAGATAGATATCATATTTTAATAACATTTTGATCGCCTTGATTAAACATCTCAGGTTCTGCTGATCAGATCCCCCAGGTGAATTTCTTCTGATTTTCATGTCGTCCTCTCCTGTTCTGCCTGTGCCCATCTTCACACCAGTTGGCAAAATCAATGAGCAAAAGAAACCCAAACTCAAACAAAAACCACTGCGCTATAAGATTATATCAAAAATTATCGGCGCGGAAACTATTAGTCGTCAAGACATGATTACATCTAGCTTAATCAATAAATAATAATACTTCCTACAAGAATCCCGATATCTTATTTCCCATACGGCAAAAACACATACACTCAACCCTTAGCAATAGCGTTCATCAAAACCCTTCGCCATATCAGAGATGATCTCTCCTTATCCATTTATTACCAGAACAATAACCTACTGTCCCAGATTGAATTACAAAGTTTTCAAAAAAAGAAACAATTCTTTTACGTATACAACACTCTTTCAGATTTACCCCCTTCGCTAAATTATCCAGCTCTACCACCATCTTTAACTGTACATCCCCACCAACTAGCCACCCCAAAGAACCCCTCACCTAGTAGGAAGCTTGAAAAAGAAAAACCCTTATCTGAATATTTCGCCTCTTCTTCAGCCACTACCAGTGATAATTACACTTCCTCAAAAAATGTATAAAAAGACTTGGAGGAGGGCAGGAAAGGCGCTGTATTTCTCCAGTGAAAAGAAGACCATAACGTTAACCATATTATTCATTAGGTTATATCCTATACCCTCCTCACCTTTCTATATACGTGTTTCCCCGATATTATTTAGAGCATATAATACGGGACTAGCTATATTCACCTCATCAAATAAAGATTTTCACTTTTGAATGGAAAAAAAAACAAAATAGAAAAGAAATACAAAAATCCTAATCTACAAGAATTCTACGAGAGTTAGCCGCGAAACGACGCAAAGTCAAAAAAAAACAAAAAAAAAAAAACATAATTCCGCGATCACCCCACCAACATAAATCTCTACACAGCACAAAACATAACCTTTACTGTCACATGAATGTGAAAAAGTATATCTGTATTTTTAAATCACCTACATGAATTCCCTTTCTCACAGAGCCTTCCCGTGGGAAAAGAAAGTCAACGCACGTTTATTGCGAGGTATCAGATTTTACATTACCTGTAGGACCGTGCATGTAACCCACCAAATCTTACGCTACATCATGCAGATTTCTCCCAATCAAGAAGAAAAAGCTAAGCGCCAAGTTTTATTAGGGGGGGGGGCCAAAACTCAACCATATTAGTTATACAATCTTGGCCTTGCCGCCATTTGCAAAGGGGGGTTTCATCATATATTCCATCACACCGGATTTTCTTTATGAGAAGAGAGAGAGAGAGAGAGTGATAAATCGAACTCCCGTCGGTGAAGAAACCCAGATCCACCCCTTCACAAAAAAGACAGGGGATTCGGTTTATTTATTGTATCTAGCGGGGAAAAAATATTAGCATCGGATGGTTTGATGAAAGAAAGATCTGTAAATATTGAGGTATTCGCGCAACTTTGAACAATACATCAGTGTCTTTTTTCCATCCGTCAATCCACCAATGTCGATTATTCCAAAAGGTCACTCAAGTTCAATAGTCTGCATCCCCTTCTCCGCCTCCTCCACACCCTCCCCACCCATCAACCCATGAACGTAGCAATCGCCCACAAGCCCCCACCTCTCCCCCTTGCTCCTCAACACAATCAACACCTCGGATCCAGGAACCAACCAAACCTCATCCCCCACCTCCGCCGACAGCGGCCCTATACCAATCCTTCCCTTCTGGGTAGCAAAGACCCTAGCATGCGAAACAATGACAAAGCTATCCCCGAAAGTAACCAGACGTCTCATGTGCTCTTCGTACCTCACGTCCCTGGCCCCCAGGGGCATATTCCCCATGAGTTTCGCGAATGCCTCGATCTCGGGGGCGGAAGGGAGGATATTACCGCTACTATCATCGCTCTCATCAGCAAGAGAATAGATTGCGGAGCGGATATCTTCCTTGATCTTAGTTTCAGCAGTATCAGCATCGGTAACATATTCCTCCTCCTCAAACTCAATATCATCCTCCTCGTCTCTCAGGAGCCAAGTCGCCGCCATAAAAAGCCACCAGCTCCTAAACGCCGTTCCCAGGCTCTTCGGCGCGGGGACATCATACTCCGCACTCCCGGGATGAAACCCCGAATCTTCAACCAAAGTTCTCCAGATGGCTTCTGCGCGGGGTTGTCCAGTGCAAGGATAGAATTCGTCCATCTCGATGAAGATACGGAGGAGACCGTGCCAGCAAAATTCCTCCCAGATTTGCTTTTTGGTTTCGCCAATGGCGGTGATGGTGTCGATATGTGCGGCTCGTACCTCGAGAAGCACCGTACTACCTTCCTTGTGGATTATTTGCCATTCCGCCTTAAGGTCTCCCGACGCCCGAAAAGTCCCTCTCTTCTGATTACCAACACCAGTCGCAGACGTGGAGTCGAAGTCAGGAACCCACGATGGCAGAGCGTTCGTTTTTCTAAAGCTAGCGTCTTCGACGAAAGATAGGATGAAGAGATCCCCCGAGCTTTTGATGATATATTCCGCAGCTTCGGTATAAATCTGAGCTGTCGATTTACCATAGTCCGGTTTCAAAAGCGGATGAGATGCCCTTTCCTCCTGAGACCCTTCAAAGAAGCCTAGCAGGCCGTACACTTTATCCTTTGGATTAGAACAATAGTTCGCCCGACTGAATATAAGCGCTGTAGCAAGCCTAGATCCGAATTCGAATTCTCGATAGAACATGTGATACAACACCAAGATTGCTTGTTGAATCGCCGACATGATGGGTGTAGCAAGCTCTCCCTCCGCGTTTTCCGTCTCAAGGAACCCCCTTTCGCCAGCCCAGGGTGAGCCATCGATGTAGACGGCGGCATGCAACAACTTCTCCTGATCGATTCGGTACTTGCCAACAAAGAAAGCCGTGAGCCGCGCCATTCGACATTCCTGAAGGATCCAGATTCGAGAAAACCACGTTCTCCTATAGAGCGACGCAAGAGCCCTCCAATCACTATCTTGTATCGACAAGCCGAGAACATCCCGAGTCCGGACACTGACTTCAGGCCACGGATTAAGCGGGTCCACCTCCCTCAGTAGGTCCCGATCTTTCTCCGCCAGCGCATCCAGAAGCTTCAAGGCCGGCTTCGTATATTCATCTTCCTCACCGAGCCAAACAACAACATGATGCGCCCTCTGATAAATATCCCTCATCTTCAAAATCTGCCGACTCCTCTCCTGCACATTATCCTGATCGATGCAAACCGCATCGATCCACCACGGCCCATCCCCAGGCTCTTCGGCCGCGCGTTGGAAAAAACGAAACAGGTTTTCGGAAACAAATAATAGATGCCGCCCATTGCAGATGATAGGACAGCACCTCTCACCGGTCATTCCCTTCCGCGCCGCTTGGATTGTTGGTGCGCCCCACGTATACGAAAGCGCCGCGTAATGATGCTTTGTCGAGATATCGGCGACGCGAAGTGTGCAGCGGATTTCTCCAGCATCAGACGATGGATGAATCGTTAGTAGACGAAATGAATCCGGAGCGTCCAAAGGCAAAGACTCGTAGATACTATGTGTCTCTTCCATTATCGGATAGTATGCGCGCTGTTGTTCTTTATTTTATTTTTGCTCCGAGCAGTACAGGTAAGAGAGCAGTTCGGAAACAACCGGCGAGAAAGGCTTTGCCCCCCAATTTATATCTCATATGATCCATCCAAAAATCTCAGCAGCGCACAATGTACTTAGCATGACTACAAGCGCCTTACAATGGATTTCTGTCCTCGGCAAGAAAAGTGGCCTGCGTCTGGACAACGCGCTGCGGCGTACAATACTTTCTCACTATACTCATACACGCTTGGATACTTTGGCCGTATTTTGTAGAGGGAGAGAAAGTAAGAAATACTGATGTTGACACGAGTAAGACTCTTCGAGAAGTCATGCAGCTGCCCAAGTCAGGCGCTAATCCCAATCAGGGAACCTGCCAACCACCAATTGTTTTGAAAGTCTATAATGATCCATATCATAAATTCTCTACTATAGATTATTATTCAACATGCTCTCGATACATTTTCCTTTGCCCTGCCCCATCCCCTCACTCCCCCATCCTCCTCCTCCACCACCTTTTACCTCAACCCCCACCCCCCTTCACTAAGAACCCCCCGTCGGAGCCGTAAACCCAACCTTCATCTGCAAAAACCCCTGGGTAGCCGTATACGGCCCCCGTTTCCAAACAGGCTTCGCCTCACTCTCCGGCCTAACCACATCCATCGCATTATACATCGTCACTCCTCCCGTAGCAGCGGCGGAATTGTAAGGTTGAAGCCATGTCCAATCCGCCGGATTCGAAATCTATATATATCACGATGAGTGTTAGTATATGCTTGACTTACTTACCGGCAATATAGATTGATGATAGAAGGGTTAAGATGGAAAAGGATCAAGAGGAGGTGTCAGGACCCCCTGCGGATGTACGCACCCCCGGCACCCCCACACTCCCATTCGTCGTAGGAGCTTTACTCTCCTCATCCAACCTATAATCAACCCCCACCTTCCTCCCCATATCAAACCCCATCAGCCGTTCATCCACCAACACCGGTCCCGTCCTAAAGAAAGCCGCTACCCTCCCCAACCCCTCCTCAAGCGAAAACCTCGGAATAAGTAACGTTTTAATAGGTAAGATAGAGCTATAAAAGTGAACAGGTGTAAAAGGGTCAACGATAGCAGAGAGGATGGTAGATTGGGCGAGACGTTGAGCGGGCAGCGGGGTGCCGGATGTGGGGTCTGGGTAGTAAGGGCGGAGGGTTAGGGTGGAGGGGGGGATGAGGGATTGTGAGGAGCCGAGGGCGGAGGGGGTGGGGTGGTAGGTGTAGAATGTGGAGGTTGTGGGGCGGACGAGGGGGTAGGGGGGGGTGTATTTGCCTGTGATTTGCTGGTCAGTGTCTGTTGGAACGTACAGCTTCCCTTTTTCTCCTATGCATGAATTTGGCGGCAGCTGTTTGTTTGCCCAGCGACATATGCTCGAAAAATTTCGAAATGAAGACAGAAAACGAGAATCAACTTATATACACTTACCTGCACCCTGCTGCTGAAAGAACCCATACAACCCATCAAACACATTATCTTTATCCCCAATCTTAACCGGGAACGAATAGCTCGTCACATCCGCACTCCCAACACCAGCATTAGTCGGAGCAATAGTACATTGATTCTTCAGCGGAGAATCCGCCAGTTCAAGAGATACAGCAAAGGAAACAAGCGCCAGTGGTCGGCCGAAAAGACTTAGCATTGACTCCGAATACGAAGACGGATTCGCCTGGATCGATGATACTGTATCTGACAAGCTTGAGAATAGGTCCGACAAATAACCAGGTGTTTCGATTTCTTTGAGAAGACTGGCAAGGAAAGGATCGGATGTGTTCATGCCGAATTGGTCAATTGGGAAAGGTTTCGAAACAGGAGTCCCGGTCAAGGCTTGGAATTCACCGATGAAGACGCCGTCTTTGCCGAAGACCTGATGAGGGATGGTTAGGATACTAAAGTCTATCGCGGTAGAGGATTTTAATATTTATCGTAGACTCACCTGCATACTCGCGTTTGCATAGTTCAGCACCAACCATCCCCTGACTGGGTTATCCCAATCGCTTGCTGCTGTTAGAACGGTAGACTGCATCATGGAACCGGTAGGTATATCCACCACAAAGTCCGCATTGATTCGCGCGTTCTGATTGATGCTAGGTGGTAGTTGAACGAACTCGCATAGCTGATTGGTACTTGGTAGCACAGTCTTCGCCTGGTCGACACCATTTACATTCACCGTATCCATTGAGTAGGCCTCACCCAGGCAAGGATATAACGGAAGCCGAGTCACTCCAACACCGTGGGCAGGATCGCAGGTGGTCTTGATGCCTTGGACCACCTGACCAAATTTGTCGATGATATTGAACTTGGTGAATCGAAATTGACCATGCGTGCAGGGCTTGAAGGGTGAATAAGTGCTTGCATCGGCGGGAATACGGACCAGGCTGGCAAAGGGCGTTGTATCGATTTGCGTGCCTTCCAAGGCAAGATCTGCAGCATTCAGAGATATCTCTGCCGAGATTTGAGCAGCGCCGCTATCGACAAACTGTGGCTTGCCATCTTTGTCATAAATGACCGGCGTGAGATGAGTGCCTTGCATTTGTGTGATGAGTTGATTCTTGAAACCATCCAAAGGCGTCGAGACTGTATCTAGCTGTCGAGCACTCGCTATCACTTCATCTTGTTGATCCTGTGTGATTGGAAGATTTGCTGCGCCGATTCGGTCGAAAGCTTGCTGGAGGGTCGTTGCCAATATAGACGAGGCCTGAGGAATGATAGGACATCTTCCACTGATTGTACGTACATCACCTTGGATAGTGCTGCTTGTCACATCACTCGTATCTTTGATATGATAGCCAACCACTCCAGACCCCGCCGCTTCGGAAAAATCCCAGCTGTCGAAGGGAATGTGATAGTACTCGGCTTCCCATTCGATGAAGAGCGGGAACCAGCCATTGCTTCCAGTAAACCTGTCACCATTCTTGTAGTAAATGTCACGATCAAGTGTACTCAGATCATTCGTCCAATTCATACAACTTTCCAAGAAAATCCGTTCAGTGGCTTCTCTGAATTCTGGAGGTACTTTATCACGCATCCTGTATTGAAACGATGAATCCCAAATGCAAACGCTACCAGGTGTGTGACTACCAGTGGTACTTGTCGTGTTACTAATACTGCGCACTGGAAGCGTATCGTCGACGTTCAGAGGCCATGCAGAGCGCAATCCAGCTACGAATAACGTCGGATCGCGCTGCATGTAGAATGGCAACTCTGCACCTTCTTTGAGCTGATCCTTCAGCTGTGCATTGTTCTTAATACCATCAATCAACGACTGTAGCTGTGGAATTGTATTGGATATTACATCGATCTGTCGAGTCAAGGCTGCGGCTGCTAGGAGAGCGGCTTTTTGTCGGTCCGCTTGATCGGATACATTGCCTTTCGACCGATCACATGCATACGTCCACCAGACATTAAACAAGTCGCCCTGTAGTCTTTTGCGTTGACGAATGTAAGCATTGACTCTAGTCTGGTTCTCATTGAGCCCTCGTAATGTTTCGATTGTCTCTTGGCTGGGAATCTGATTCTTGGAATCATCGGTCTGCGATTGCAAGTGCCATAGACTACCTGATGCGGAAGGCACGTAGTTGTTCATAGCAAGCATATCTTCAGCCTGCAATTGAGCGTCAAGATTATCATTGAGATCCAACAGCAAGGTTCGCATCTTTAAGATGTTCTTCTTGATCAGCTCAGCAGGTACTACATCCTGTGGCGGAAGGCCAGTCTCAACGTCATCTGGGATACTACCCAACCAACCGAAGAGAGCATCAAGGGCATTCGTCCCTATCGAAACTGGATGTGACTGGAGGAATTCCTTCTGGACTTCGTCAGCTGGATAAATAGTCATGGGTTGCCATAGCCTGGGAAAGGTATTGGCATCGTCCGGACCAGGAAGGGATTTCTCCCAAAGTATATTGTACATGGACCCATAGCAAAAAGTTCTCATTGTGTTGTTCCGGTCAAGATCTGTTCGCGTAGAATCGTTCATTGGACGAAGGCCTAGCGTCGTCAATCTATCGTATTTTGTCTGATCAGCTGCGAAAGGTGCATTAAGCGGATCTGTGGCGGGGTCTGGATGATAGCCCACGATGGTGTAAGAGACATTGACGTCGTAGAACTTCCCTCTTCCCTCAGGGTCGACAAAACTCATATCGTCAAAGAAGGAGAAGACGGAAGAATTCTGGGGTTGATAATCACTAAAGTACGGATTGGCTGCACGGTGAACTGTCAACGGTATATGGGTCCGGGCGTTGGACTCTCCAGGCCAGTCAGCCAGCTTCCATCTCTGACCAAGGAAGGTCTGTCCTTGCTGGGAGGGTGGAAGGTCGAAATCGATCAGCGGCGAAGAAGTAACTTCGACATCCTCATCTGGTGGAACAGCGGTAATATTCCGCACGGTATCCTAAAAAGCATGAGATAAGCATTTCGAAGAGAGTGAAGAGGACAAGCACTGACCCCTTCAATCAGATAGAATTGTGTAAGCACACCGCCTGTATCAATGTCACCTCCACTGCCTGCTCCATCCATATTGTCCAATTGAGCCAAAGTAGAGGTAGCAGAGGTGAATCTCTGAACAGGCCAGCCGGCGTACATATTCCCATCCGGTCTCATAATTCTCCGCATCACAATCCATCGCGTGGGTACCTGAGGGTAGATTGGCTGGCCAGGCTCGGTGTTTCCAGTACTGAAACCTGCCTGCGCTGCTTTGGAATCCACATCAGCAGTGCTCGATCCCGTAATGCCATTGCGATAGAACTTTGGCAAGCTCCAATGCAAGTAAATGCCAGTACGGCCCTGAGATACGCGATAGAGATCTGCTGATGAGAGGTACGGGCCTGGTGGAAGATCGTCGAAGATATCATGCTGAAGAAACTCGCTATCCAGCTGCAGCGCTTTGAAGTTGGGTGTTGTCAGCGGTGCAACGTATGCTTGATCGGCTATGTCATCTGCTTGTCGACGGTCATAGTTGAGGTACGCGTTCACCAGCATAGGCACATAGACTCCTGTCGAGCCCATGTTCGCCAGCCGTGAGGTTAACCAAAGAATGTCGGTATCAAGTCCTCTTGAGGTTTGCAGCGACAGTATCTGAGAGGACTTCACCAGCACGACTCCGGCTATTAGGACCTCAGAGCTGAGTAAAAGATTCTATGTTGCCATGCTTTCATGTCTACCCCACACCTTGCCTGTATGTCAAGCTCGCATCTTGTAGCACGAACGTGGCTTCGGTGCTCGCTGCCATATTGAAACTAGTCGACCAAAGCTCGTGTTCGCCGAAGCACCTGACTGTGATCGATGGAGAGACGAATTCGCCTATTCCTCGTCACGGCGACTTGAATGCCATGTTCAGACCGCCTACCAAGCCGTAAGAAGCTTCAGAGTTTGCACCAGCTGGGCCGAGACTCTCGTGTTCGCTTGTCCATCGAGCTCGATGGCAATCCAAAACGCCGTGTGAATTGCCATGGCTGGCTGAAGAAGACTTGGTCTTCATGACCGGAGATGTGACCTTGAGTGGCGTGGCTGATTGGGGTGATGCTAGTCAAGATAGTCGATAGACGATCGGGATGACACGAGATGGTAGCGTGTGTAGCTCTCAAACATGCAGTAGCGTATTGCGCGATCTAATGCAGGATCAACACACTAGTTTCCCCATAGCTGCAGATTGAAAAGGTCCAAAGTGATTTATCCCGAGCTTGAATAATACACGTAATTTTAGACTAGCAGGCCATTACCTCCACGCTGCACCAAATCATTCATTTTACCTAGGCAGCATAACGCGCATTCATCAGATTCAGCTCAAGCAAGGACTCGCCCTTAGCTTCGGCTTGTTCACCGGATCCATTCACGACATATCGTTCGCTTGTGGTGAAAACTGTAGGAAGATACTGGGAGTACAATTCGTCATCGGGTCCATTAAGTTGTATGTCTTCAAGCACGAAGCTCAGATCACCATACATAGTGACATCCCAGTATTGACCGCCCGTCCATGCATTGGCGTTCGACGGATCTCCAGTGTTTGGTGTGATTGTCACCGCAAGATAGTCGGAGTCGGTGTGGATGAGTGATGTGGTTGCCGTCCAGCGCCTTCCCTTGCCAACCGTACGAGCGCGTGGCACTTGGTCTGCCGGAAAGGGTCGGATGAGACTCGACGGACTGGGAGAGTAGAGATGGACATCGGTACCGACTGGGAATAGTATTTGCATCGACACAAGCTTCGTTCCCATCCCAGGACTGAGATCAGCCGACCAAGCCGCGTCGACGAATCCAATGGATACATGTATGTTTGTGCGAAAGCCGTAGCTCAAAGGAAGTACGGAGATAAGACCCTTTTCCGTACGCTGAGTCGTGGTCGTTGACGTACGGTGAAAAGCACGAATATTGAATATGTTGATGATGGATTGAGGCCTGTAGGAGCTATCGACATGCGTCTGGCCAGGGCCTCCCTGCCATACTGGGCTGCGGATCATGTTGTCGAAATAATACCATATCTCCCTGTCTCCGGGCATGTCAAGATAAAGCTCAGCCCGACCCAATGCCGCAAGATGAGGTGTAGTACCCGCAGATGGGGGCACCGGTGGTGTGTAAGGTGTAGAAGCTAAGCTTCGAGGATTATGGATAGTGGGTGGCGCGATAGACGAAATAGGAATTGCACCGGGCCGTGGCTTCGAGGTTGAGAAATGATTGTTCGGTGTTGGCATTGCTTGCAAGTTCGCAGGACAAGTCAAATGGAGTTTAGGAACAGTAGATACTAACTGAGAGCCTAGTAAGGAAGGAGTATCTTGAATTCCACTGAGGAGACTGAGCTCTGCACAGCTAGACCATTGGTTCGAAGCGTTTTGCGCTTCGCTCAGCGCCTTGAGACGAACATAACGGCAAGTCGTTGGAGCGAACGTTACTGTCGTTGGATCTCGAGTCAGAGCGAACAATCCTTGAGCGAGGGGAGGATCAGTGTAGTTTTGATCATTGCTGACGTGGATTTGATACCGTCCAATAGTCCCATTGAAACTATCCGGATACGGTCGAGGAGTGTAAATCAGACCGGCAATCACTGTCGGTTTTTTCATGTCAATCTCGATCCAATGCGGTAAAGGTACAATGGAATCGATCCATTGGGTATGCCAGAGCGTGTGAATATCCCCATCCAGAACATTCCAAGGTGGATGTTGCGACGGTAATGATTTAGTTTCATAGCTGTCCGCTCTGACTGTCCAGCCGGTGCGGTCGAGCTTGAACATGCCACTTGCAGCATCTATGAGAGCTTGAGGCCTTAATGCTCGCCAATTGGCCTCGAAAACTTCAAGTGCTGGGTCATCATTTGGGAGGAAGATGCTTGATTCCGACGTCGGGCTGATCTGAGACTGCGTGTTGTTGGCAATGTCGACGCTGGTGATGGGTTTCCAGCGAAAGGTGAGTTGCGACGTCGTCAAGTCTCCCACTTCACCGAGCATGTTGCATAGCTGGTGTTCTGGCCCATGGAGTGTAATGCCGTCAGGGAACTGATCCCTTGTGGGCTCGCGGTCGAAGAGCGCAATGATGGTGTCGGTGTCTATCATTTCTTTCCTGATCACTTCTGGTCGACCATCATGCTCACTATCTTCGTTGATCTCGACTATCCGGGGTGCTGATATTCGTAAATCTGGGAACTTGGCGACAACCTCGGAGCGTAGGACGAAACCCCAGCGGGGAATCAGTGGTTTTGGAATATCTTTTGTGAGCGGGCTTGACAGATAGTCATCTAGATTCGCCTTGATTGACTCGCGGATCTGATGCGACATGAGAAGATTAGTCACTTGGGCAATCGATCGAATTGGGTGGTGAGTATACCTCGTCTTGTTCAGTAAAGTGCTCGGTGACGGAGAATGCCCCGTCAAAGAAGACTTTGAACCAATTTTGGTCAACGTAGAAAGTTCTGATAGATTCCTTGGGGGTGAAACCTGGATCGGGAAGCATGTAATGAAATGGGATCCCTTGCAAGTACCAGGCATCCATGCACCAAGTCAAGAGCTTAGCATAGTCTGCCGACATTGGGCAATTGAGTTCATTGAAGCAGTTTGAGGCTGGTGCACTATCACGCAACATCTTGTTCTTACTGCATATTGCCAATTTAGTCAGAACCAGTAGCCATCTCGATCAAGGCCCACGCATGAAGTTCTATCAGATTCATAGAGACGGTAAGGAGTACATACCTCGGGAGCGCACGTGAAAATTGAGCTTGTGTATTTTGGAGGTCTCGTACGTAGGCTTGCTGAACAGCTTTGGCCTGGAACGCGAAAGTTTCCCGGGCTGCTTGAAATCCCTGTTGCTTACCCCATCGACCTGAAACGATGGAGCCGTCGGTTGGTTTGAACTTGTTCAACGACATCAAAGAGTTGGGGAGTGCATTTAGAGCATCTTTTCCAGCGATGTAAATGATCTCATTGGGAGGAGAATGCAACTGCGAGCTTTGGACAGCAACAGTCTTTGCGACATTCATAGAGTCACAATGGCAGTCTCTCTTCAATCGCATCAACGCAGCCGATGTGGATCGGTCATTGGCCATCAATAGGCGCCCCAACTCCCATGCAAGCTGGAAAGAGAGGTCCAAGATACCAGTAAATGTATCTGCAATTGCTAAGTCTGTACCATAGTCTGAGGGTGGGAAGTCAACAACAGCAGGCTTGAATGGTGTGAGTGGCCCACGATGGAAAGCCAAGGTTGGATCTCCATCAGATGTACGGTAATCAAGGAGACTGTATCCGCCAAGAATCCGATTCTTCGCCCAATCATCTGATTGCACAGTACCTGAGGAAGCCTGGTTGAGTAGCACGTCAGGCGCGCGAAGTGGTTGGACGTCGCTTCCAATACCTCGGAATAAAGCATGCAATGAAGCACCTGCACTCGGTACACAAGTGTAACTCCAGCTGTACAGACTAACAAGAGCCGCAGGCCTCTGATTCATTGGATCAGCATTGACGTTCTCGAGCAAACCGTAAAGAGAGACCAAGTGGGCATGAACAGCAACAGGTGCATCGTTGTCTAATGGACCAGTCCTGACACCGATAACGGTAGAAAATTGCTCTTGTCCATTACCTGCCCGATTAGTCATCCCAGACGTCTCCACGGACCGGACGTTGCACATTGGCTTGAACCGATCCAGAGTGAAGCCGCCGGCATGCGTCCGACCAAAAATACCTCTCATGAGATTAGCAGAAACAAAGGCCGTCTGCACCGTTGTCTTATCAGTACTATTGGCGTCACTGTACGCGATCGATGAAGATGCAAGGCCATTCCATAGCAAGTCATTGAGCTGACTGACGGTCAATAATTTGGTAAATGTTGGGGAGTTGGTCAGTGGAGATAGCTGAGCGGATAAAGCAGCATCCGAAGCTGTGAGTTCATCCTCAGTAAAGGTTAATAAACCAATCCAAGGTGCCGAGGATTCCCCTTCCGAGTCAGACGGTGACATGGACCATGGCAGCGATGCATTATTGAAAACCACATGAGGCAGTACATCTATAATTTTGTCAGTGCCAACTCATGGGTGAAAACGCAATGGGACCGAGCAGCACAAGAGGCTATGGTGGTACAATGTCCAAATTCAGGAAAAAAAGAAGAACATGGTGAACCGAAGCCTACTTGAATAGTCCGAGTGCCCAGGTGGAGGATAGACGGAATGTATGGCAGACTCGTCCAGGGTCCAGGGCGACTCAATAACCTTGAACTGCTGCAAGGAGTTCTGGGTCTCTGTCTGAGACTGCCATTTGATCTCTTGCTTGATATTGATGGTATATTGCTTCTCGCCCTGTATGTGCGGTGTTGATGAAGAGTGGATCCTAACTTTTCCCGAAATCAAAGGATCGACTCCAGTTGGTGCTTGCGCAGGGAGTATAAGATAATCATCGATAGCTGAGAAGACGTCTTTCCGTGGACCGGACGCATCCTCAATGGAAATAACGGGGTCAGCTTTGATGAGCATATCGAAGCTGCCAAAATTTAAATCAAAGTATCTTTTGTGGAACTTGATATGAGTTGAGAATGGAGATGAATGTGGGCGAGGGATTTTGAATGTTGAAGATGGCAATGTCAACTAGTAAAGCACAGATTTACTAGCTGTATGGTAAAGAAAACCCCGGGTATTCTTCAATTGCCATGGTGAGAAAAGGATCAACAGACGGATGATTGACGGAAATAGATCTGTCATCGTGAAGATCTGGGTGGGGGGACGGGACAGACGCGCGATGAGCAGAGTAGAGAAGTAGCTATGTTAGCCTGGTGGTACTCTACCAGGCCGATCTGGACTTAAGCCATGCCGCATTCTAATGGCTGAATACGATGTTTTGGCCATGTTGACCGACGACAGCTTGCACTCTAGTGCTCGTGTCAAAGTCTTGAGTGAGAAACTCGGCCCATTCTGGGTATGGTATATTTGAGCAAGCGGCGAGCCGAGCGACTAGATGCTCGACCAACGGAGTCTCCAAGTCTTCATAGCTCCAGCATCGTGGCTGAACCCACGCGGGGAGTTTTGGATCAACAGACGCAGGCGTCATGGTAGTGGGACAGTATACTTCGCGTGTTCTGAGAGTCAGAGTGATCGAGATATCGATTGCACAATCTAATCGCAAGATCATACTTGTAAAAGACAAGTATGTAACTCGGGGAATATTTCGCCGTGCTTGGACCTGCCAAGCAAGACTAGCTCGAATTGGGTAAAGCGTGATGAGGTCAGCCACTAGCTCTCACACGAGGTCGAAACTCAAAGATCTGGCGTTTATTTGCGGGGTTGGCTGAGACGTCTCGTCAATAATCTTCGTATTCAGTTTTTAAGAGCGTGGCTTGCATTGGCCTTCGTATATCAATCAGTCATGTCAATCTCACTCGGGAAAGCATACTCTTTCTGGCACCCTCCCCACATTGGTGGCGCGTACGGCGTTGTCTGGGAAGCCCTCGACTTCACCTGCAATGGTGATGGTCTTGCATCGATCATGTTTGGCTATGAAGCTAGCAGATCTATCTCCGAGATTATCGTGACAGGCTCCGGTGGCTCTCAATGCCACAAGGCAAGACGTTTCCGGAGAGTTGAAACTTACTTTATACCAGACTCCTAGATTGGAATAAGTTGCTTAGGTACCAGGCTTCGGACAGTGGTCCCATCGCTTTTTTAATGTCCAAAACACACTGCTGTGCCATGTTCATGACAGAAAGGAATACATTCTGAAAAGTCCTTCCTCACAATGCCTACCCCTGTGGTAGTGACACCCTCGCAATGGTTTGTCGACTATTATCAGCTCAATGCATCTGTCAGTCATAAGGGCGATGCTGCTGTCGTTGCCCTTGTCAAGAAGGACAGTGATGCGACCAAGCCTGGCACGGTCGAGCGACTTGTCTTGATCGATGGCGGCAATGGCCTTGAGACAGCAGCTCTGATCGTCACCACTCTCGGACGGATCAAGGCCAAATACAACATGAAGACCACCCCACAATTCGATGCCATTGTGATCAGTCACTGGGATATGGATCACTGCAAGGGAGTTATCGGATTTCTTGTTCTCGACACCAACTGGGACTTGGATGCCAAACGACATAAATACTTAAAGTGGGATGCCACCGGTGCCAAGACAACTAGATTGTACTGTCAAGCATTCAAAGCTGGTTATACGGACAAGATCTACCTCACAGGCAACAAGGGCAAGGGAGGCCGGATTCGTCCATCACAGGGATTCACCCAACAGGACGATCCCTTCAATGGAGCTCTCAATGTCAGGAAAAACGATAAGACATCCAAATTTTGGGTCGGCGGTGTCCTCAGAGTCTACCATCATCTCAATGTTGACTTGCGGGGCTGTAACATATTCACTGGGAAATTTCTTAGTGCCGCCAACATCGATGCTGCAACTTCGCCTCTAGCGCTTGTCACAAAGAATGACCCTTGGACTCAGACCACAGGCAATGATTTGCAAAATGCTCCTGGCCTGTATATCGTCGGGTACCACTTCCTCTTCTTATAAAAGCTCTACGAAATCATCCTCCCGAAACATGACTAATAGATGAATAGAGTGAAGCGACAATTCCTACAGCCACCACCGAAACCAAAACCAAAAGCTGTCCGGTCGGGAGGCGGACTTCGTATCGTGAATGAAACCCTGGACACCATCGATATCAATCAAGATTCAGTTATCTGTATGCTTATCTGGAAAGACCAGGCGAATCCACTCACAGCGAAGCCAAAGCTTTCGCTATTCTCTGGTGGTGATGCCGAATGGGTAATGGAAGACAACGTTGGCTCTTGGATCGATAGCAAGGTGGAGGTCCTCAAGACTGGCCATCACGGTAGTCTAGCTGGAACTTCCACAGCTTTTGTGGAAAAGATTGCCCCACAGCATGTTTTGTTGTCTGCAGGAGACGACCATAATCATCCAGGTCAGTAACAATCCTATATCGAAGTACCGAAGCTTACCGATTGTTTTCTTAGTCCCTGAATGGATATTGTACTTTCACGCATACTACAAAAAAATCAGCGGTCTTCTCCCGACGAACCGGATCCGTAAGTCTACTTTTCTTGCTCGATGTCTTCACTGAGGTTTCTTGCGCTTGAATTGTGTGGAACATAGAGCCCTATCTTCATGTATTTCAAATCACATGTGCAGTCGATGTATCGAATTGATCTCCCCTGCAAATCCGGATTACTGAAAAGCTTACTCGGTCAGACTCTGTGTGCTATCCCTACAATCTCGGCTACGTAAAAGATCCCGCTTATTTCGATGGGATCCGGTTCTTCGTCAGCAAACACAAGTTCACATCAAGATTTAAAGCCCTTCCTGCTACGAAGCCAAAGGGCCACGAGGATGGTCTGTTCTGGGACTTCTTCACATGGCTTCAGACTAAAGACTCGGGGCCCATTGGCGAAATCCGGCAGCGTATGGATGACGCACAAGTATGGTTTGATGCCGATGAATCCGAAGCGCAAAGTTGGGCGGCTGTCAGGAACGCTCGAAAGGTGAAGTATGATGCAGCGGTCGCAGCATGGGTGAAGGGCGGTTCAAGGGTGAGAGGTCCATTGTTCGATGCCAAGGAGGAGGAAGAGGGAATTTACGAGGAGATGAGTGACAAAACGAAGTACCAGAATTACTTTAATGTCAACTATATCTCCTGGGTTGTAGCCAACTGCTGGGAAGCGCTTAGCAATGTCGACAACCAATGGTATCCCGCAGGTGTTGACAAGGAAGGACTCACTGAAGCCGGTACACCGGTAAGCCAAGATCATCGAGAATTTGACGTTGTATATCTTTTCCATATGCTGATAGGTACAGATGGATTATCAACATGTCCAATTCTTCCCGGTCGCGTCACCCACCTTCGAAATCGTGCCTCCACCCAAAGCGAGAGCTACTAAGGGCAGGCAAGTCTTGACACCAAACAAGAAGTTGAAGAAGAACAATGATGGGGCAAAAGTTAGTAGGCAGTCCGGGCTGGTCGAAGGTGTACAAGTCCTTCCCAGCAATGTTGCCGTGAATCCTTCTGTCCCGGGACGTGGGACGAAGCGAGGTGCCCATACCCCAATGGACCCAATCACATTCACCCGCGCACGATATGTCATGTCACTCGACCAGGAGAGAGGAATCACAAACGTCGAGTATGCACCCGACGAGGACGAGGCGGAGATGATGGATGTTGACTACGACGGCGAAGAGGTCAGTCCACGAGCCACACGCAACGTCAGAAGTGCTGTCATCAACGGTCCACCTCCCACTCAATTCCAGAGCATTGTGCCTACAACAAACGCCGTCCAAGGCTCCGCTATCTTATTGCAGAACTCGGAAGACCAGCTGAATGCGTATTTCTTCCTCAAGGCTTTGCAGAGCGCGAGTATCTCTTTGTCGTCGGCTGTGTCAATCTCACCCACCTGGTCAGCAGTGCTCGATGATGATGATCCCATGTACACATGGCTATGGGCATATCTTGCTGACCAAGGAGGTGCAAGTAACATCACCATGATCAGTTCTGGAGGTTAGTAACATCCAATCTGAATGCCATACAACATACTCGACTGTAGCTGACATGGATACATCGATTTGTAGTCACCGATGTGGATTCAGACAGTGGCGCAAATGTTGCACTCATCACTGATATCAGTTTATCGTTTTTCATTGGCGAAACCTCGGCATCCATGACATTCAAATCCTCCTCAGTATCAGAGGGTTTCAATGTGGATATTCCCGCTGGCATGATTGACTCTTACGGCTTCATGGAAAACGGAGCAGGCCTCATGCTCGGCTTGTCGACCCAAGCTTCATCAGATAACGCATTCAGTCTAACAGATCTACTACAGCTAGCCGGCATCCAGGATAGTCTTCTTGACGGGAGTACTCAGCTCAAGCTGTGCAAAGGCAAGCAAGGAATTGCGAAACTTCCTGATCCCATCAACGGCATGTGGTACTACCCTCAGAACAATAACAAGACCATCTTCACGGTCTGTGCCCAGGCAATCACGCCGCCGACGGACAACAAACTTATTGGTCTGCCCCTCTCCATACCCGGTTGTAACTTCAGCAACTCGACCATCATCGTCACGAAGTCTGGATACTTATCCTCGGCCTATGTTGCGGACAGTGGTTCTTCTACTGCAGATGACTATGTCTGTAGCACAGGCAGTTTCTGCCTCCAATCCGAGTTGAGTCTAGGCAATCCAGCGTCCATGACATGTCAATGCTGGATCGGGGTCAGCGAAGAGAGCCTTTCATTGACATTGCAATGGGATAAGGTAGGTCCAGAGGCTCGATCATCACCGTTCTCATCTTTGACAGGCCGAATTCGTGATGCATTGGCTAATTCGACCGTTGCTTACAGAACCAAAGCCCATCTATCAACGATTTCTTGACATGGGTTGCCGACTCAGCTGGAATTCAATACGGGACCGCCTGGTCCGATTTCGAGGATATATGCGGCAATATCCTCGGAGCCTTGCACCTTCGGCAGGCCACTCTAGCCGTCTCGAAGGAGGCCGGTAATTGGAAATTCACAGCCGATTTCTCCATCACTTTCGAAGTAGATTGCGGCTCCGGCTGGGGCTTAAGCGATGACAGTCCTGTCCCAATCATGCTGACCTTTGAGTACAAGTCGTCCGACGCGTCGGACAGTAGCAGCAACTATGCCGGCATCAGAGGCAACATGTGGACACAGATCACAGATGAGATTGTGGCGACAGACAGGCTGACCTCTGACGCACCACTTGCACCAAGACTGACTCCTATCCCTGATACTCCCCAGTATGCCATAGACTTGCTGAAGTTAGGTGGTATGGACAAAGCCAGTTTCACCAAGATCGCAAATTTATTCCCGACCTTGATTACATCGCTTTCTTTCGAACTAAGCAATCAGAGTGTCGGTTTTTCAGGAATTATGATAGCTGATCCTGATGTGGTATGTGACAATCTATCCCCCATCCCCCCTCCAATGCGCACTGTGATTATAGTACTTTCTCAGTCATTGCCTTTGCTAACATCGCTTTTCAGGGCTTTTCTCAACCTGATGGCACTCTACCGTTTCTCCGTTTCGATCAAGTCAAGATCGCTGCATCGTACACGTATCCGAGCGAATCATCAGGAAAGCATCTCGACTTCTTCTTTGATGCTCTCATTGTTCTCAACCCGCGTGGAACAGATCCAGCATATTCTGCAAGCCTCGAAGTGTCGATTGTCTACGACAATGGATCATGGACTTTCGAAGGTTTGGTTTCCGAGCTCAATGTCGGCTGTCTCTACTCGCTCTTTCCCTCGGCAGACAATGATGCCATTATGAACGTTATGGAAGAGATCACCATTGTTGAGCTTGATATTGCCTACACCTACGATTCACCTACGTCGTCGTCAATCACCGCAGATGGTACGCTTCAGCTGGGGCCTGTCACTCTACAGATTGATTACTCATTCAATGGAACGAATACCTGGAGTTTCTCGGCATCGCTTGGTGTAGAGTTCACCGGCGGCAACATCATCTTAGGCGAATTCTTATCTGGGCCCTGCGCCGACATCGCAAACCTCTTGCCGGATTTTGTGTACAATACTCAGTTCCTGGTGAACGATCAGACTGACCGTCCTGACGACGCAACACCACCCATAAGGCTAGTATGCGAAAAGCTTCAGGGCTATTTTGTGCTCAGCATCATCGTCGAAGCGCACGGCTTCGAATTTGCGTACGTACAACTGACAGACTCGGCGCCGAACCAAGGTGTCAAGAAGCCGAAGCGAATGTTGAGATTTGAAATGGAGACGTTGCCGGCCGTTGATAATGTTCCATTGTTGAAGTCGCTTGCGCAGCCCTTTGATCAGATGGATCTCATCTGGACTAGTGACGATTTTACAAAGGGTGAGGTCGAATTCTTGAACTCAGACGTCTTCACAAGCGTAAAGGATAGGCTTACGTGCAAGCCTGCGGTAACACCTAACGCTGATCCAGCTAAGCAGAAAGATGATATTGTACTTCCTAAAGGTGCGTGGAATCTAGGCTTGCGCTATCGTTGTCCACTTCTGTCTATGTCTTTTGGAATTGGTAATATCTATGGGCTGATGCAATTTACAGGTGTCCATTTCATGGTCATTGCTGAACAGAATAACGTGCCAACTGCTGTTCTGGATTATGTTTTCGGCGGTACTCCCAAAGGACCTCCAGCAGATGCGAGTAATGGGCTAGAGTCTTTCAACAACAACGATGACTCCGCACCGAAAGATGATCCGCCGCCTGATCCTCCTACACCTGCGCCAACGGGCACTGCAACTACACCCTGGACCAAGACTATTGGGCCGCTGACAATTGCAGCTATCGGATTGAAGTATCTTGACAAAAAGCTTCAGCTCACTTTGGACGCGACTATCAAGGTCAATGGAGTAGAGGTCAAGTTCAAAGGCTTCGGTCTACGGTTCCCAATGGAAAGTGCATCCTCATTCGTCAGGAACATCACAGAAGTCGAATTACTCCTTGACGGCATGGGCATCTCTCTTAATCGTCCACCCTTGATGATTGCAGGAACTCTACAGCGCATTCCCAACGGCTACGCAGGTGGCATCGCTGTTGAATTCGAGCCCTACACTTTCCTCGCTATGGGCGCATATATGAAGATGACAGAGACAACAATACTGGCGAATGGACAGAGCGTCGAGGAAGATTTCAAATCCATTCTCGTGCTTTTGGAGGTGGTTGGCCCGATTGCAGAGCTGGAGTTTGCATCACTAGACGGTCTCACGGGTGGTTACGGATACAATTCGCAGATGCGCTTGCCTTCTGTTGAGGAAGTGACATCGCATCCATTCCTGGCGTCTTCTCAGATCATGAAACCGGGTCCGGATGGAGACATGCTAGCCACTATGAACTCTTTGACCATCGGGAAGAATCCCTGGTTCTCACCCAAGAACGGTCCGATGTGGGTCGCTGGCGGGTTGACAGCAGGCCTATTCCAAATCCTTGATGTCGACGTAGTCCTTGCGGTCGACATCAGCGATGACGTCCAAATCTCTCTATTCGGAGATTGTCAAGCCGCCATCCCAGCAGCCGCAAAGAACGACTCGGAGCGTTTTGCGTTTGTGGAGCTTGGATTTATAATGACTTTGGACTACGCCAAAGGATCGTTCAACTGCCAGGGCAGACTCACACCAAAATCTTACATTCTAAGCAAGGATTGCCATCTGAGTGGAGGCTTTGCACTTTGCTATTGGTTCGATGGTTCTGGTCACGAAGGTGATTGGGTCTTCACTGTCGGTGGGTATCATTCCCAATATACGCCTCCTACATGGTATCCAAAGGTGCCGAGACTGGCCGTTGACTGGAAGTATGACGACAATATCTCCATACATGGAGAGGCATATTTTGCAATCACGCCCAAGGTGAGTCCACTTATTCAAAGCAGACAGTGATCAGGTTCTGCTTGTCGTTTGTGGAAGCTAGAAGCTGACAATTTATACGCTAGGTCTGCATGGGTGGTGGCAAGCTAAATCTACTATACCACTCCGGCAGCATCAACGCTCATCTGGACGCATATGCAGATTTCCTAATCAACTACAAGCCATTCACATTCACCGCAGGCATGGGCGTAGACGTAGGTGCCTCATACACGTTCAAGCATTGGGGTATTACAAAGACATTCTCAGCATCAATCGGCTGTGATTTGGAGCTACATGGTCCGCCGGTCGCCGGAACGGTCAAGATAGATTGGCATATCATTCACCATTTCTTTCGGGCCGAAAGCTCCACTTGCCCCCGCGCAAGACTGGGAAGGTTTCAAAGACCTTTTGCTGCAGAATCCAGATTCTTCTAAAAACAGACCGAGTATTGATCCACTGCATGCCCTTGCAGCAACCGCCGGTGAGTTCTCTATTTTCAAAGCGGCTGTTATTAATACACACTGGCTAATTAGTATGCAACGTAGGTGTCATACCACTAGGATCAAACGAACCCTCTCAAGATTGCTGGACCGTCGACGGCTCCGCCTTCGCATTCCGCTTCACCTCCCTCTTCCCAATCCGTGCTCTCTACGACTCAAAGAACACAGTGCAATACACCTCCGACAAAGCCGCTCCATTCATGAAGCCAATGCATATCACATCATCCACAGACGTAACATCAAACGTGACCATCTCCATAAAAGACGCGGAAAACAACGACGTGGCCGATTTCTTCACCATCACGCCCATCATCAAGAAAGTTCCCGCTGCAATATGGGGTCCTTGTAAGCCCCCCCATCTCCGCTCTCACCCCCATTCATTCATTCCCGGCCCCAACTTCCACCCTCCCCTCCCCTCTATCACACAATCATTCTAACCCCCAAATCAAAAAACAGACGACCCAAAAACCGACCCCTCCTTCAACCCCTCCCAACCCTCCCTCCTCTCCACCTCTTCCGCCACAATCGACCAAGTAACAGGTTTCGACCTAGGCCCCAGCACCGTAACTCAATCCGCCGACATAATAGAACTGGACATCGCCCAGGACTGCTCCGAAGACGTCTTCGCCTCCACCCCTTCAAAAGCGCCCATCATACCCTCCGCTCTCTCAATCCCCTTGAGCATCCCCTCCCCCAGCGATCCAAATGTGCAAGTCCCGTTGAATTCAAGCGAAGATACGAGGGCGACGCAATACAGCAGCTGCATCACGCAGCGGCAATCCTGGGTTCCGGATTTCGCCTCCGACACCCTGCCCCAATCCCAACAACTCTCCAACCTAAAGGGGAAGATCGCAAAAATGGACATCGGTATGCAAGACGTATTAAGAAGCTGGACATGTTTCAAAGGCCTATCGTATGTGGATACGTTAAAGGAGGGGAGCACAGCTGCTAGGTATGTGAAGATGGCGGTGGAGAATTGTGTGATGCCGTTGGATGTGGCGGTATGTGCGCCGTTTGAGGAGAATGTCTGTTTGCCGGTGCCGAGGATGGCCGTGGTGGGTGCTGCTTAGGGTTTATGGTTTGAAAGGTGCAGGTGGGGGGGTGATGGTTTGGTACACCATCCCCTGCGATGGCACTCGAATTATATACTAGTGACTAAGAATGGTGAAGTCTCTGCTATAAGCTGAGAAGCATCTACACTATGAAATTACATTAAACCTTGACACAACAAAATTTGCGTAACAACTACACCTCATATCATACATGCACTGTGTCAACCACGAAGCCAGCCAATATATTTCAAGGTAGTAAATCTGGGCTCCATTCGAACAATAGACATGATTGATGCGCGCTTCACAATAATATAGAAGTAAAATGATCCCAGTGATCAATATCCATCCACGAATGGTGTTGCCACTATTTAATATATCCGTCATTAAATCCAAAGAAAGTGCCCTAGTTAAACCAACATCTTCTCAAAGTAAAAAAAAATCGTATTTGAGTGACTAAATTTAAATTTTACTCATCAAAGCAGTCTCTTTCAGGGGAAAAATCGAGGATTAGCGCACAGACTCAAAAACATAATCCAATGCATGGAGAAAAAGGTAAGACATAACCTTACCGCTAACCAATAAACTAAACACAAATAAAGGAAAATTCGCAAATACACCGGTATATTTGAAAAAGAAACCCCCCCGTTTTGAAAGGTATGCACCGTAGTCAAGAATCCGGGAATATTATCACCCGTCTAAACCCATTCAAAAAACAACTTTTCCGAAAGGGGTTATATCTCTTGAGATAAATTGTTCATCGAATATTCCCCACGCTTTATCATACCCACCTGCCTTACATCTCGTGAGAAAAAAAACCATTTCGCCAGAATTAGGAAACATTTATTATTATTATTGATGAGATATAGTTTAGAAGATTCTGTTGGTGTATGATGGACGGTAGTGAGGGTGGTATTGTCTTGCTAGGAGTGAGAGGGGGGGAAAGAGTAGCGCCGGATGTATCCATGAGGTTTTTTTTTTAATATCGAGGAAATGATTTAGTAGGACGTTTAGCGCGGTATAGGTTCTATAAGGCAATGGAGGGGAGGCTATACTTTGGGGTCTTGTGGAGTTAAGTCTAGCTCGCTAGAGGGGAAAAGATAAAAGAAAGTGCGTTCTGGGGAGATCCTTTGGAATAAATTATTTATTTGGGGGATTGAGATGCCACGGTCTAGGGCCCAAACTTATATTTAGAGAGCTAGTTTTAAGATGGGTTGAGGGAGATGGCACTTCACTAAATACCATAGGGCTGGAGAAATGATAAGCAGCAAAGACTGTATTTGTCATTGAAGAGCTTTTATCCATCAGACCATCCCATCCCCTGCTACTCATGGCATCCAAAAAAATTGGGCGCGCGGGCGGGGGAGTTGTAATTTTTCGTCCAATATACAAATAGCTGCTTTGATTGATTGATTTATTCGGCACAGCTTACATACGTGTTTAGGTGCATAACGACTCTATAATCGTAAAAGAAAAATTGGCATAGTTCCGTAATTTATCTACGAATAATTTACATTGGCTTCCTTATAATATTAATTATCATCATTGGTGATAGCACTTCTCTAACTCTTTTCGATTGACAGCAATCATTCTATCATATTTGTTTTAAATTTTAACTATGCAATTAAGAAACTCTACTAGCAGTGTTTCCCACTGTCACATATATAGAAAAGACTGTTTCATCTTGCCGGAGATAGTCCCGTTTCATAAATGCAATTTTGACATTCGCATATCGCTCCATGCGCACGTCCCGTCTCGGAACAAAGAATTCTGCCATGCCAGGCGGGAGGATTTACCCGACAGGTGGGTTATAGTAGATGATGCAGCCACATGCAATTTCTGTGTAACCAGAACTTGGGGTAATCGAGGATGCGACGCACAGCCTTCGCAATTGGTGCATTGCTGGGCACCTGTGGTGTCGGGGCCACAGCCATGCAATTGGATTTGACGTCAAATCTCGAGATTGTGACGTAGGTTCTTTCCTGACAAAATTGGTATCGTGACAGTATGTATATTGGTTAACCACATATCGGGTAATCACAGCCAAGAAACCACCCACCTCTCCGCACCACCCCCCAACTTCAAAGTTTCGGTCGCATACAATGTTCAGATCCCAATAGATGTCGAAGAAATCTACCGCACAGCCACAGACATGATGTTCGTCGTAACCGACTACCCCCTCTCACAAACATGGCTAGAGCGGGTATTCACCTCACCCATCGGTCCCGCCGCCATCTACGTATCCCAAAACGCAATAGGAAAAGACCAACCGCTAAACACGCAGCATATAATCTGGGGTTTGAACCACGTGATGCTCGCCATCACGATAGGGGAGAAATATTGCCAGACGACCGCAAGCCTAAAGTGGGATGGGGTTGAGATAGGGAAGATTGAGATCCTCCCGCACAGGCGACAAATCCCATTGTCAGATACCAGTAGTAAGGGGGTTTCGAGTCAGCCCAACACCTCTTCCGGTTCAGAAGTATCGCATTTCTTCGACAAAGACATCTCCATCTCTTGCGTCTACGGTAAAAAACCCGTCGACAAGCGACTCCTCTACCTAACCGCCATGAAAGCAATGGGCGACGCAGCCGAAAAAGGCTTAGATACAGCGTGTGAAGGAATGCTCACCACGAGCATAAAACAGGTGACATGGAAGATGATACGAGAACCCGGGAACCAGGTACCTGTCTTCAAGGCGGGACATTCGAGATTTGCTGCGTTCAGTACGATTGGGAAATTAGTTCAGGATAACAGGTGGCAGGAGATTCATACGGTTATGATGATTGATAAGATTCCTGCTGCTGTGGGAGGATTTCATCAAGGGCTGATAGCTGCGACAGCTTGAACCTCTTGGAGCCGAAGATAGTGGACTGGGCTTCTGGTGCAACTCTTGGGAGGATTCTGTGAATCACAGTATTGATTTATCGAAGTTTTAATAACTGTTACCCCCAGGGAGAGGGTTTCTGCACCAAGACGAAGGCCTGCGGAGCTTTATTTATTTTTGACGGTGATTATGTCGGGCTGCAGCATATACGGAAGAGATTGGCGGTGTAATAACTACGCGTTGTGATAGTGAGACCTAAGCTCGAGCATCATGAATCTCCTTGCAAGTGCTCTCGATGCTATAGTCTATTGTTGTGGCGCAAGGTTTGCAAGTGATCAGGATGTGCCTCACACTGGACGAAGGGCTCTCATGGTAGCCGTTAGCCATTGTGGATGCTGTACTTAGCTTCCCTCTCTAGATGTAGGGTGCACGAGAAGGACGCAGGTGCAAAGTCAGCGCCTTGCTGTTGGCTATTAACTCTTCAAATGACGAGGGTTGCTTATCCTGGACCATTGCAGAAAATGGAAGGAGCAGGCCCAAGTCCATATATCAGCGCAGGTGATCGAGCGATTGCAATGACTATCACGAACCACATGCTCGACATGTGTACCGTAGCAGCATGTCATTGGACACTAATTCAATGTTCTGCTATGCTGTGCATCATCGCGATGCAACCATCGGCGGACCGTTGCGATGTGCGAAATCAGAAGTGGTAAAGATCTGCCTCTAATATTCGGCTTCCATACCGAACGTGGCAGGACGTCAGATATGCGCGACATATTGCGATAAAGGATTGATAGTAGGCCAAGAAGGAGCAAAGAACATAAAACAAGGTATACTTCCATCTGAAACGATGTATCTTGCTGCGGGCGTCAGGCAGAAGCACCGGCGACTGCTTTCAACGGCTATTCAAAGTTCCTAGCCTCCAGCCAATCTTTGTCAAAACAACGATGCTCGACATGAAGGTATGTCTTCGATATTACGATGGTGTGCCGTGGGAGTTGACTCACAGATATCATTAGCTCTTGCTCGTCTTAGCTTTCGGTGCTGTCTCCCTCGCTAATCCAATCGCTCCTATTAAACGTGTAAGTCTGCCGTTCCAGCATACAACTTCAATGCTCAGGAGCTGGTTAGGCCTCATGTGTCGACACATGCGGCTCAACATGCTACTGGCAATCCGATATCAATGAAGCTGTTACCCAAGGTTGCAATTACCTCAAGAAAGGTCAGACCGTAGGATCCGGCAGCTATCCGCATAAATACAATGACTATGAGGGGTTCAGCTTCCCAAACCCCGGCACCAATTACGAATTCCCTATCCTCAGCAGCTACAAAGTTTACACGGGAGGTAGCCCAGGTCCTGACCGAGTGATTTTCACCGGGTCATGCGCCTTCCAAGCTGTCATTACGCACACCGGCGCGTCAGGCAATGATTTTGTGCAATGTCGGGCATGAGAGACAGTCTGCGGTTGTCGGTCATTCTCCCTTCAGAGATACTGAACTGTGTATACTTTTTGGAAAATGTCTTTTCTCTTCTCTTCCATTTCCTTCGCTTTCGCCCTCTTCTTCGGCGAAGATTGTTGCTCAGGTTGCCACGGATAATATTGTTTCTAACTCTCCACTACGTAAGCCTTATACATGAGACGACCTACAGCAGGATGGAAAACATCAGTATTCGTCCTTCAAAATTTTCTTTAAAACACTCGGCAATACTATGATATCTTTTCTCATTTCAAGACTGGCATCTGCCGATGATGAAAAGAAAGATTGACGTCGCTGAATACCCTCCGAGCGGAAGCACATCCGATACGCATATGCTGTAAGCACAATTTGCCAGAGTGACCTACGGATGAATTTAAGTTTGGGATTATCGTTTCTTGGCGAGGTTTATGCGTGCACGATGACGTCTGAGGTTCAGGTTTCGTGTCGGAGCTGTTCGCCTCATGCAAGATATAAATGATTTGCATCATAGACCGATTAGAAGAGGAGTCTGAAGTATTTACCCCCCAGAGACGATAAATGAGTGGTTAGAGCTGTAGGCCGGTCAGCTTTCTGATCAAAGGTACTTCTGCATGATGCAATAATTGAGCGTGAGAGTCCGCCCACCCATGTCGTAGGCGACATATATCAAGCGCCCAGCCCCGGACGAGATGCTGTGCTCCGTGATACAAGAAACTCCCTACCTCCATTGTTCTCCTTTCTACAACCTCATTTGCCAGTCATGTGTAACACATTCCTTTTGGCAGCGTGTGCCTTTTTTCTAACCTCAGCATCTTGTCAAGTTACAGGTACTTACCCCGTGCAAATAACAGCGACCACTCCGATAGGCCCGGCCGGAACCGACATATCAAACTACCCACAATGCGCAGTAGGCAGCCTTTCGTGTACCGCTTCTCCGAAGATTGGCTGATAACAATCTCCGTTCAGCAAGATTGCGGGGCCAATGTTCCTATTTGCGTTCCTCAGAATGATCCAGAATGTCTATGCGGTCTTGCAAACCGTGGAAATACCTCCGCTTGTCAGACTTTGGTTTGCAACGATGCCGATTATTTGAGTGCGTCTGCGTTAGATATGCTGAGGAGATAAAACACACGAGAGATAAGCTGACACCATACCCAGAGGCTCTAGCGCTCAGTCGTGATATTTGCGGACCGGTATACGCAGCCAATCCAGCGCTGGGTGTTGCTGCAGCATCTGCAATTGGATCTGCCACGGCGGCAGCCCAATCGGCCCGCGCAACCAGAAATCCAGAAGTTCTCACGGATTATCCGACTTGTGCGGTAAGAACGTTGTGTCTACACCTCAGCAACGGTGTGAATAGATTAAACTGATTATCCCACAGCAACAATGTTCCAGCCTCTCACAAACGATTTGCAAGGGTGACAGGGAATGTGTCTGCCACTGTCCGGCAGTTCAGGCAGTCGAGGGTGCTTGTGAAGTCGCCAATTGTTCGAGAGCAGATCTGGACAGTATGTCACACAGCTCGTTCACTGACACAGCATCTATCAATGAGCCTCATCTTGTCCACATGTGTCTCATCCACGTTCCAGTCGCCTAAAAAAGGCGTGAAGCTGATTTTGACTGCTCTGTAGTTACCACCTTTCTTGTCTTTAGCCTCTGTGGCTCGGTGGGTGGGTTGGAACCTAAACGACAAAGCGCTTGTCGCAATGGAAATAGTTCAACCACTGGTAGCCAGTCCTTGATTTCGCCCACAGCTACGGGCACATCGCCTCCGATTACGCCATTCACCGGGGAAGGGCCTTGGATCCATGATGGGAGGTTGGCAATGGCACTTACTGTGTGCGCTGGGGCGTTGCTTGCAATGGTCTTCGCGCTATGACAAATATCTTGGACCTTTGGACGGTTTGACAGCTGGTAAAAGCAGCCGGTGGTCGATCTTATATCGTCACTTGAGAAGATCTTGCAGGATGTCATGTAGTTTATCATCGAATAGTCGATGTATCTAGGGATAGATTTAAGCCTCCTTATGAAAGATTGAGAAGGTCGTCAGTCGTATAATAATATATGAAGATGTTTCCGAGCCTGATTGTGTATCTTTTCTTTCGGAGACTACGCCCAGGATCCCCTTGCGTTAGTTTTTCTTTGCTCGATACCTTAACTTGGTTGAATTTCGGTCATAGCCTTCAAGGCTATATCAAGAAGCTAACAGCATTTTAACTGACTCGACGATTCATCCAATTTCAATCGAACACCTGCGGATATCGATCGTATGACCGTTGTTTCGTGAATAAAACCAATATTACAACGCCAGCGCTAGCGGTCCCGAATCGATAAGGATCATGATGACGCGATGACGTATGCAGTCGAGACCCTTAGAACAGCGTCGCGACTTCCAGCAACCAGGTACACGAAGCACATTCTACAATCGTGAACATTTGCCAGCACTCGATTGTGATACATGTCCCCAGTCTTCATTCCTGATACATGCTCTCGATGACCAAGTGACCAGCACTTCCCAATCTCCAACCTCAATCTCACAATGACCTCTCACCCTTCAATCACCGTCTCGGACGCTCCAAACGAACCACCTCCATCATACGATGCCGCTACAGCTTCTCAATCAGCTCCTTCCCAACCACCACCCACTCAAAGCAGCCATCAACATAGAACCCGCAATGGCATCCCCCCAGCCTACCGCCGCAGCATGGAAGACGAAGGTCGGCCCCTCCCTCAAGGCTGGATCCGCCAATACGATCCTGACAACCTCCACCAATACTTCGTCGACACCACCGTCGAACCCCCCCGCTCAATCTGGCACCACCCTTACGACGACGAAGAATACATGAACACTCTGGACCCAAAGGAGAGACAGAAAATCCGCAGTACCCTGCAAGTCCCCAGCCGTGACGACATCGCTGCCGAAAGCAGTGACGAGGACCGCGATGATGGTCATCAGCATTCTTCTAGTGAAAGTGGGGCTGCTACGCACACCCCAGCCTCGAATGCGAATGCACAACCCCAATCAGGCGCTACGCGTCTCGGCCGAAAACTAAAGGACAAACTAACAAGCACCACCCACGAGCAACGCCAAGAACAGCGCCGCCAACGTGCCATCGCCGAAGAAGAAGCCTACAAACGCCACATGGAGCTTCGTCGCGCCATGGTCGAAGCGATGCGCAGCGGGGAACCACAACTTATTGGAAAGGATCGGAATGGGCAGGACATATACATCGAGCCGCCCCCTACGGTCAACGGGCCAAGAAGAGCTGGAGGAGTAGGAGCTGGATATAGCCCGTACGCGAGGGGGGTGTATGCGAACCCGAATGCGCGGTTTATTCGGCCGGGGGGGCCTTATGGACGGCCGTATGGAGGGGGGTTTGGAGGCGGGTATGGGTTGCCGTTGGCGGGGGGGTTGGCGGGAGGGATGTTATTGGGGGGTGCGATGGGAGGGTTTGGAGGGGATTATGGAGGGGGGGATTTTGGTGGTGGTGGAGGGTTTGGGGGTGGGGATGGTGGAGGGGGCGGTGGTGGTGGAGGGTTTGGGGGTGGGGATGGTGGAGGGGGCGGTGGTGGTGGGTTTTGAGTCCTGAGTGGGTATTCTGAGGGCATGGATATGCTTATGATTGGCATGAGATATGATATTCTGGGGGATAATGCAATTGGCGATGAAATGCAGGCCCCGAGGGCGATACCACTGAGCCGACGGTGGTCACTTGACCAGGTCATGGCGCTGGGACACTCTTCCCATTCTTTTCTTTGACTGTATCCTTATTACTCATCATCCATAGGGGAAGCAGTTTCTAGAGTCTCAAACCCACAACTAGCTAGCTAGCTTGCAAAGCAAAACTCATACCCTCAAGTCCAATCCTCTCATTAGCGGCCTTATCTCCACTGCACTTGTTTCCCCGCCTCATTCCCCAAAGGAGATTTGTTTTCTTTCACGGCAGCATAGCGAGAAAATTCATTCGTGTGATTGAGGGGACTAAGGCCTTATGATTATGAATCTCGACCAAGTAAAAGAACCGTGATCTCACGACCGAAATAACGGCGCGGTGCTTTCCATTTTCCCGTTAGAATTTTTTTTTTGCATCGGAGCATTTTGACATATCGAACAGTGATCTCCCAGGGGATTTGTCAATGAGCCACTACTAATGGATCAATCACCATTTCCTTCAGACATCATCTTGATGCTGAAGCTTTCTACATCACCAGAAAAAATCAGCTCACGCCGCTCAATCAAGCTTATATTTCACCGCCCGGAAAAATCCGTCCGCTGTTTTCAGTGAAGGTTTGCAGGCCAAGCCATGCTCGATGATGTTTAGGATAATCACTTCGCGCAATTTAGACGGTTGTTTTCCCTTTCCCAACTAGAGTAATCGAGGTTGGATGCAATAACGCTGGACAGACTTGCTGAGGTTTTAGCAGCTTTCCGAGTCTCGGCTGTCACGGACGGCATATTTTGGTCCCAAGGACCAGAGCGTGTGACACTCTTTCTTGCCCCTGGGTTGATTTCGCCACAGAACGGAAAACAGGTTCTGTAACCAAAAATTAGTTGATCTGCTAAATACTTTCGTCGCAGGTATTAAGGCGTTGCCCCTGTCAGAGGTTCGGGGTGTTCGATGGTAGCTTCAGAGCAGCACTGCTGAGTTGCCGATCACACTATGAAAGTGGCAGCCATTCGAATCCTCTAGGTAATGATACATCCGCTTCATACTCAATGACCTGGATTACTTATGACGAAATGCTCGGCAGCCTCTCGGCGTAATTTAGTTAGCTGGTCGGGAGACAGTCCATTATGGTAAGGGCCGATGCGAAAAACGAACGTCGAAATGTAATAATAAATCCCATCTGCTTTAGCGTTCATGGGATGCCCTTCCTCTTTGTAGAACCTCAAAAGCTGATTAAAGATCGAAGTCTCCAACCTAATTTCTTTTTCGAATCTTGCGCCACAGTCGGCCCGTATCCTGGCCTTTGCTCTAGACGAGACGGAAGCATCGTCAGACCAAAGATCATCGATAAGATGTAAGCCATTACGAGTAAGGTAGTTGGTCATCCACTGACTTCCATCCATGTTCCATTGATTGTCCCATGACTTACTCCATAAGGTTTCACTCGAGCCTTCTGTTTGATGATCGAAGGTGGACTTGCCTCTGATGCACCACAGCGCCACGATAAGGTCCGTTACAGCTACTTCGGAGAGCGAGATACAGTACTCTCGCCACCGGCGCAAGAGCTCTCGTTCCTGCTCTTTCCGAGCCGACAGCCACCGTCCAAACCAAAGAAATCTGCTCTTCCCTGGAGGTTCGCGATCGCACTCGGGGAACTCCGTTCTGAATTCTTTGTATATATGGGATAGTGCGGAGATTCCTAACAATCCGGTCTGAACCTTGCGCCGAATTTCGTCTCCCAGAGTATCGTCCGGTGGTATGCCCTTCAATATAGGCGGTCCACGGGTGCCATAAACCTGATCTGAGGCCACGGCTTTGATCGCCAATCTGTGGGCTAATTGTAGCCGGAAGATGTACTTCAATTGATTAGATGCAGCCGGGCCAAAGTCAATGAATTGCTCTTTATTATCAATGAGACCAAGATTTATTGCTAGGTTTTTGATGGTGGATGGCTGGTAGCAAGTGATCAGGTGGTTCAAGGACTTATTGACCACCCGAAGACTCAACAGAGCTGGCACATCGACTAACTCGACGATCTGTAGGACAACAGATGCGATATGGAACAAATCATGCATATTTACTGCGGAAAAATAAAGACTGCTGCGAAGTAAAATGAATTTGAAAATACATAATATGTCGCACATCATTGAAGTAGGATCAGGCCCTCACAGCTCACGTGACTTGACTCGCCAACACCAAAGGAGGATGCGTATCACTTTCAAGTTTCATCCCATTCCTTATACAATGCAGCTAAACAGATACTATCGCATGTTGTCCAATGAAGTACATGATTTGGACAATCTATTCTTTCCCATGTGTAAGGTCGCATTGGCCGTAAAATGGAAGGTAGAGAATCTTATTGAATTGCTTGCTTCATCTCTTCAATTAGTATCGCCCGTGTCAATGCATATCAAGCATGCATGTTCCACTCAAATTCGCTCTTTCCTGTCTTAGAATGGCATCTAGACGTAATGTCGTCATACACTCTCGATAGAAAAGCCTTGGACTTAAAGGAATCGTCTATGCACACCCACATTCATCCCACATCTTTCATGCTTGCTGTCCTGCCTCTGTTGCTTTAGTTTCGAACACAGCAGGCAGTAGTCCAATGTCTGAAACGGTGTCTACATTTGTTTTCTCCAAGCTCCTACACAATTTGATTGGTGTTACCATGAACCGATGGATGCTTGGGATTCTATTCACAGCTTTCGAAGCCTCTGATGTGCTCGCCAGTCCCAAAGAGACTGATGGTTCATGCAATCACCGAGTGACCAACACATTCACCTTAGACGGAGGACTCAATGACTGGGGCAACATGTCTTATCCTTGCCCTGAGCAAGGCTCCAGCTAAATTGTACGTCACTATGTTCCTTTGGGCAAAAATAGATACACCGTCAGCGATTGAAACGTCACAGCCTGATGGATTTCCTGTTAGTCATGACGACAGCGAAACTTGTCCCGACGGACATCGATCTAGGGTATAGTTGATTAGGTTGCCTCATTGGTATCGTAATCGATGGTTTCCGAAAAACACCATTTCGTTAATGAGCCATACCTTCGACCCTGAAATCCCAATCCTCTTTGGACCATGCTTCAGCCGCATAGCAGAGACACAGTCACTCAGAAATGGTCCACGCTGATTCATCTAAATTGACAGACCAAGCTCTATCGGTGATTACATAGGTCGGAAGTTACCCAATGATAACATGTTTCGACATCGGAAACATGTCTCGACACTCCAAAATCCTCGTTTTAACAGCCCGAGGTACGAATCCACCGTTGGAATAATAACATTTTCAATCGAAAGCCTGACGTCGTCTCCATGTTGGACAATCTGCCATGATCATCTCTTCGACCAAGTGAAAAGGTCGGATAGCATCTATAAAAGAAGACCATTTTCCCTGGAGAGAAGATATCAAGCACCACTACCACCATCACCTAACACAAGCGAAGCATTACATTATGTCCTTCAACAAAATCTTCGTCGCCTCTGCGACCGTTCTTTCCATCCTTCCTGGCACCCTTGCCGCTCCATCTTTCAATGAATTACCAAAGCTCTCTAAGAGATGGTTCACGGTCAACCCTAGCCTTGAACACGGTCACACAACATGGCCGGACCATAAACTGAAATACAAATTCGCAGACGACAATTCAAAGTCGAAATTGGAGAGTGTCTTCAAGGCAGGTTGGAAGCTCTGGACGGACGGCGGAGTTGACAAAGCGAACATTGATATCGAGGAATCTCAAGATGCGTCGGCCCTTGTCATTGAGGTCACCAGCGATGCGAAAGCACAGACTTCAATCGGATTCACCGAAAGTAATCACATGACCTTTGGCGACAGTAACGTCTATGGTTTCCTTGATAAGACCGCAAACATGGCTCACGAGATCGGGCATGCAATCGGGTTCTACCACGAACACCAGAGGGATGACCGTGATCAACATGTCGTCTTCAACTGTAAGTTGACTTCGACCTGAAGTCGCTACTTATGTGATTCAATGGTGACTAATTTGGTAAATAGGTGAAAATCTAGCAGATTACGACGAGAAGAAAAAAGCCGATGGCTTTTGCGACGATCTACTCGAGGCAAACCGACAGGGCTGGTCCTCTCTCGAATTCATAATCTACCCTCAAAGCTTCTCAAACCCAGCACTAAATTGCGTCGGACAGAACTACGACGAAGACTCGATAATGCATTACCCTGGCGGTGCAGGCGCTGCCAAACCCTTCGTCGGACACAGAAAGACAGTCCTCGGCACCATCGGAGATCCCAACAAATCATTCAAGAAAAACACAAAGCCCTCAACAACGGACGTAGCTCGAGCGAACGCCATGTACGCCACAACAGCAAACCAGAAACGCGACATCGGGAAAGATTGCCGCAGCAACTCCACTAGATTGACTGCGACATACTCTGCACCAGCTGGAGTTACGAGCGTATTCAATATGACAGCTGCGCCGATCGATATCACTGGGACTCCTAGGATCTCATCGGGCATTGTCGAACCAAGTGCAGATACAACGGTGGCCTCCACGATGGATACTACAACCCCTATTACGTTATTGGCACCCTCAGCCACCTCGAATTCTTCAGCTACCACGGCCGTGGTTCCTCCACCTCCATCTGGAGATATCAAAGCGAGAGCAGCCACGATGGTGGATGCTCTCAATTCTACGATGGATACTACCACTCCTATTACATTATTGGCTCCCTCGGCCACCACAAATCCTTCAGTCGCCACGGATTTACCTCCTCCACCTCCATCTACAGACACGTAATCCATGGAGTCAATGTTACGCAAAACCCTTCTGCTGGACGGAAAGAGAAAGACCTAGCTTCATTACATTGCGGACAGAATCTCTAAAGGTCGCTGGCTCGATCTTATGATGAACCGTCAACTTGCTCGATCCCATTGTCAATTTACTCTTCGGTTTGATACCGAAACTAGCTCCTTGATGGATGAGGACCAATCCTAACCTCTTATACCCCGAACCCTCATTTTGGAGTTAATTGGAAAGACAATGGAATGCGGATGGGGAATTGGGAAAGGATAATGACAGGAACACTACCGTTCGCTGAGGGCATGCATGCTACTAGTTCAAGTGAATGTAATGATTAGTTGATAGGAAACAGTTTGTACTTCAAGATTTAATGAAATGTTACTAGTTCTATCACAGTTTCTTGACCAGTCTTCTCCCCACCGTACTAGCAATCTCATCCAAAACCGCTCCAATTTACATGAGATATCTAATTAAAACCCATGATTAAAACGTTCTTCTCCGGCCAACAGTTGATCAGTAGCCCATTGAGATCAAGCTAGATTAAGACACACCTTCAATTATTTTCAAGCCATTCAGAAGAGACAAATACGCTCATAATGATAGAAATTACTCATTATCTCGCGGATGACAACATCAAAAAGTTCTCCAACAATAACGATGGGAAGTCATCGTATTGGAAAATTTAGCCCCACTTCTGTCTGAAGCTACGCTGATGAATATGCTGCTTCGCTCCATACGCTGTGGACAAAATGGGGCATTGGAGTGGTAGAAAGTAACGGTTAGTTTTCAGAGTTGAATTGATTCAAGACATATTCTGTTGCTTATTTCGTGGATTTCCCTCCCATGTCGAAAGGGAGACGCGAAACTAAGCCAAATCAGGGTGAGCCGAATTGAGCTTAGTTCATAGCCGGCGATAAGATACATCCGCTAGTAAATCGTCATATGTTTGGCGGCACACCGTCCTCTCTCTTTAACATTCGCGCTCCTCTTCCCTGGGAGGTTTTCATGAGCATTCAGTCCTTTGATGGCTCTCGAAGAATGTTAAATTAACTACGTAGCTTGACTTCTTCCATTCATCAATTTTGAATCCGCACGACGTCGGCAAAGACAGCTCCAGTCCTGTGGGCGCCCCCAATCCGAGCCCCGTGTTCTTCCACTCACCGGCGGATCCCATCAATCGAAACACCACAATGGCAGTCTATCAGAACTCCCCTCAACCTCTACCGAGCGTCATAGCTGGCTCCCGACCCTCTCACCTCCATCGCTCTCCTGCAACTCCTCAGCCGATGACCAAAAGGGAGAAGCGTCATCATAATATGCTGGACCGCTACAAAGACATTTGCAACAACTTTGCGGAGAATCGTGAACATCATTACCGTCAGCAGCTAAAAGCAATACAACGAGATGTTGCACTCATTGCTAATGCCGACCCATACCAAGACAAACCGCTGGATGAACTCCTCGATGACTTTGACGAGGACGGCACAACAACTATTGCCGGGTTAAGAGGTGGGCATTACAGCTCGATGAATGAGCACAATGAAAGACAGCCGAGAGCTGGAAAATACGCGCGGCGCTTCATAGAGGAGACCAACAACGCTATGGAAGATAGAGATGCGCAGCTGTGCCTCATCATGGTGAGTTAAGCCTGTTTTGATGAAGTCACGCTTGCAACAGATATTCCAATACGCTTCCGAGCTTATGCATGGTCGCTGACACTACCTCCTAGGAACGACACAGTTTCCGCATCCACGAGCTGAAAGAAGACCATCTATACTACACCACCCGAGCCAAAAAAGAGTACGACCTCTTACTCATCAGCCTACGCGACCGATTGACCAAGATTGTGAGCGATAGAAAGGCGGCCTTGTTGAAGGAGAGGGACAAGGTTGAATCCTTCGACGCAACCTCCCTCCTCGTAAACCCAAGTCAACTCGGTTTTGGCATCCCTGCCAGTCCCGGAGGCCCCCAGAGCAACCGCAAAACAAGACATACCCGTCATCGTCTGGACATTGAAGATATCGGCGCTCCGGGCGAGAACAAACGAAAGAGGAAGCTCGCCGCAGATGCCGACGAAGGTTCACCGGGGCCTTCAAACCGTTTGGCTGACGCCGAACCATCAGCACCGTCAAGAGATTCTCGAAGCAAGATCACCACATCTCAGCCATTCACATCGGCACATTCCCTAGACTCCTTGGTCAGTGACAAAGATCTAATCTTAATTCAGCAAGAAGCATCCTACGTTGCACTACAAGAGATAGCACAAACGCGGAAACAGATTAAGATAGACAGAGACACCGTGAAGAAATTAGAGGCACTACCTATGCGAGCCCGCAGCAATGGTCACAAATCCGCTCAGCCCAACGGTTCCACAAATCCCACAACCGCAAACGTCACCGACGTTGAAGACGATGCAGATCTCCCTGCCCCCAAGATCGACGCCGCGGACGAATCTTCTTCTGAAGAAATCTTCCTCACGGCCCCAGCCATGGACCGCACTGCAAACTCCTCCCTCCACGCCACGCGCTCCACCCGCAACGCCCCCAACCCCCTTCTCGCATTCCCAAACATCAATCCCTCCTCATCCTCCCTCCACACCCTGGGCGACCTTGCCGGCCGCGCCTCCGCCATAAAATTCCTCGGCACCTACAGCAAAGACTACAGCAAAGATCGTAAACAATCCGACGACACGATCCGCGCGCCGCCGTGTACGGATCAGGAAGCTGAGGACGATATGGCGAGGATCGCGGCGGCGATGGAGGAGTGGAAGAGGGCGCCTGGGAAGATGAACGTGAGGCTTGTGGAGGAGGTTTGTGCGGAGGTGGTGGATTATACTAATGATGGGAGCGGGGATGGGAGTGGGGAGTATAGTTGTTTGAGAGGGTGTAGTAGGCGGGGGAGTTCGACTGTGGGATGAGATTCTTGTTTTCGTGGAGGATATCTTGCCGAGCTGCACCGTCGGTGGTATTTTGTTGAGACTAGTGTTCTGTCCTTGGATTTACGCTCGCCACAACAGAGGACCGAATCAGATGCCTCAGTATGCCCGATAATCAATTCGCGCTTTTCATAAATGCCGCTCCATTGAAAGTTTTCGTTGCAGGATAGATAAACGTAGATATACTGTGGCCTGGTATCGAACTATCTATTCCTTAGGTTCATAAAGACACAACCTCGACCCCCGCCATACTTGTTCCAAGATCTCACGGTTCGGGAGTAATTTCTGCGTCTCTTTGATTAGTCTTGATCTCCGCCAAAGATATCATGAATATATCAAATGCAAGTAAAGAAATGAGAGAACCAGCTCCGCAGGCCCACAAACGACAATGGAAACCCTCTGGTTGTTCTTGACGCTAGGACGAAACTTTGTGTCTGGCGGCGGCCGGATGTATAGGAAATATCAATGCACCCTAACCACTTTCTTTCTTCCTGAAACAATTCCCAAAACATATGACAAATCCCGAGGGAGCAATACACAACAACACAACCTCCAGCATCAAAGAAAAAATGAACACAACACCCCCATCAAAACGTTCAAAAAACCTATCCCCCCAACCCCCCCAAATCAAAACCCAAAAGAAATAAATCCACCCTCACTCACAGGAAAAACCACAACCCCCTCCCCCTCCCCCTCCACCACAACACAAAGGTAATACCTAACCTCAAACCCCTTGAAAGCTTCATGAATGTATAAATCTCGGATCTGCGACGTAGGTATGAAGCGCGTCGTTGCAGGGAGGAGGTAGGAAGGGGAAAGAGTGGTGGTTTGGATGCCGAGGGTGCGGAGGATGAGGAGGGATTCTTCTATTTAGTTGAAGGGGGAGGGGGGGACGTTAGATTGTGTTGGAGGAGGGGGGGAGGGGGAGGGTAGTAAGCGAGAAGATGATTTTTATTCAATTTGTTGAAGAGAGAAAATGGGGCAGGGAGGGGAGGGGGGGGATTTTGTGCGGTTTTTTTTTCGTACTTGTTGTAGGGGGAGATTGTTGGTATACCGTAAAAGGATTATGGGGCTAGAAGAGAGGGTATATAGAATTCACTGAACGAAGAACGACAAAAAAAAGCCAAAATAAACGTAAACGAACCGGTATGCCACCTCCTCAACACCAAAAACATCACCGCACTAGCCCCCAGCCCAAACCTCCACAAAGGGACTTCCTCCAAATGCCCATACCTCAAAAACAATTCAATAGGTAAAAGCTCAAATCTTTCAAGAAATGCAATAAGAATGGAAATTCCGATGAGGGTACGGAGTAAGATGCTAGAATAGCGTAGGATATGTGATCTTAAGTTCTCGGGTCGAGAGGCTGTAGAGACGGTGTATTCGATTGCGCAGGGTGAGGGGGCTTTGATGGTGAGGTGGCAGCGGGATGGCATCGAGGATTAAGAGGCGCCGAGTCAATTCACATTTGCACAAT
Source organism: Opeltia flavorubescens (assembly GCA_000442125.1). NCBI lineage: Eukaryota > Fungi > Ascomycota > Lecanoromycetes > Teloschistales > Teloschistaceae > Opeltia > Opeltia flavorubescens. Next base: position 90,002 of record KE546973.1, read on the forward strand.
TTTGTTTCTTTTCTTTTTCTTGTCTATTCGACTTTCATTCGAGTATATTATTTCGGCATGAAGTCATTCTCGGAGCCGAAGTGCCCAGCCAAGCCGACATTCATGCGTAGGGCTGACAAATTTGCCTAGACCCGCCGACGCCGCCCCACCTCCGTCGATTTCACATGTATCTTCATAAGCCCTTCACCCACAAAGCCCATGCCTTCCCCACCCCCCTCCTCCTCCCGCCGACGTTCTCCTCCCTATCACTCCTCCCGCCACTCACCATCTGGGTCCCGTTCACGCTCCCGCTCCCCACCCCATCGAAAACTGACTTCTGACCGCTCTCGACTCAATTCAGGCGGTTTCCGCTGGAAGCAGAAATCGAAAGATGAAGATCAGCGTGGTGATGCGGACGATAGGAGATTAGATCGCGGATACAGAGACCGAGATCGTCGGGATAGGGATAGAGATCGTGAAAGAGACAGGGACCGCACAGGTTATACAGACCGGAATGGAGGGAGGTATGGAAACGAGCGCGAGGATGACAGGTATGGAGATCGGGATAGGGAGAGAAGGAGAAGGGAGAGAGACGATGACGATGATCGCCGCGGAGGACGGGATCGAGATGGGGAGGGGAGGAAGGGAGATGACTCCACAAGGAGGAATGACGATACAAAGACCGACGAAGTTCGAAGAGACCCCTTCGCAGAACCCTCAAAGCCGAAAAAAGAGAAAAAGGAAAAGAAAAAGGAACCCAAGATCGCGCCTACGGCTGAGCCGATGATAATCGTGAATGTGAATGATCGGTTGGGGACTAAGGCGGCGGTGCCGTGTTTGGCTAGTGATTCGATACGTGAGTTGATCTCTTTCTCTATGGAATCAATTTGAATGTTTGGGGGGAAAAAATAATTTGAGTGAAGCTAATTACTGATCCGAAAATAATAGGGGGGTTCAAAGCCATGGTCGCAGCACGTATCGGGCGTGAACCACACGAGATAATGTTGAAGAGGCAGGGGGAGAGACCATTCAAGGATCAGCTTACGTTGGAGGATTATGGGGTGAGCAATGGGGTGCAGCTGGATCTGGAGGTGGACACGGGGGACTAAATATGGAGCTTTTATGGGAAAATGACGGTGAGAGGTACTGGACATTTTGCTGGAAAGGCCGTGGAATATCTATGATACCCTAATGACTGACACTAGACCCAAAAATTGTGCTTAAAACGCAGTACTATACAGTTAAACAACGTCTTCGTGGAATCAAATGCCAAACTCGATGCCGTGTTACAGCCAGATTTTGTTTGTTCAAACATATCCTGCCTACTTAACCATTTACTCTACGGTCAACTCCACCAGTATGAGACACGCACGGCAATACACCTTCACGCATTCCTCACAATTGTGGGGGGAACGTACAGCAAGATATGTAGTCTACAGTAATGAACAGTCAGGTCAATTTAACGACTTGAGTAGACATATGTTAGCTATCCCGCGTGGAATTTGGATAGTACGGTGACCCTTGGTTTCAATGACTGGAGACGAAGGAAGGTGGATGAAGGATCTTAAGTGATCCGTATCAGAATAAATGGGGGTACCAATGSAATGACTCCCAACTCGACTAGCGTGCTTAACAAGAGATCAGATACATGGATTGAAAGAGTGATCTAATTATATGAACACAATGGAGGATCGAATGAGCAGGAATCTTGTATGTGAAGAAAGCCAGTTGCTTTAGGATCGCAGCGAAGGACTGACGGATGCCAAGAAGTGGATCCTTCCCGTCCGCGCGTCCGTTATCAAGGTTATCAGCGGGTCTAGAGCTTTGACCCTGGAAACAAGCTCTGTTCGAGCTTGCTTTTCCTGCATTCGCCAATCCTTTCACTCACAAACCTTCTTCTTCGTTCGTTGCACTCCTTGATGATCTTGTGTCCTTCGCTACTTCCTTGGTCATCTGTGACCGTCCTTTCGCTTGCTTCAATCGATCATCGATACGTGTGAAACATCTACTCCGCAGAGCTCGTTTCACCCGCAGGGCAATTTCCGCTTCAATCAAAATTCTCGGCTCCACTTCGATGATCCAAGACCATTGATCTTCCTTGTCAAATATTCCGATTGCATCATACAGTGTCTTAATAATCTTTTCGATAATGCTTCCTTCTACCCTTCCTTCTACCCTTCCTTTACTACTGGCCCTTTCCACAGCTTTCAACCACGCTCTCGCTGCCACCCCCGTTGTCTCTGCCGTCGGCTCCAAATTCTTCACGTCCGACGGCAACCAATTCTACATCAAAGGTACTTCGCGAAACTCCGACTATTGGAGCTTACCCATGACTTGCTAACCTCTGTGTACCCTTAACAGGCATTGCCTACCAGCTCATCTCCACTGATCCTCTCGTCGATACCGAACAATGCAAGCGAGATGCAAAGCAGATGCAAGATGTGGGCGCAAATGTGATCCGAGTCTACCATGTCGACCCTACTGGTGATCATCAAGGCTGCATGGATGCTTTCGCCGAGGCTGGCATATACCTCTTCGTCGATCTAGACGATTTCCCCACCCAAATACAACCCGTACGTCCCGTCGATAGTTCTCAGGCCAATCTTTTGCTGATGGTTTTGTTGGCAGACTGCACCCACATGGAATGAGACACAGCTATCTGCCTTTTCCGCCGTTTTGGATGAATTCCAAAAGTACGACAATACCGCCGGTGTCTTTGTCGGAAATGAGGTCTTGACAACCGGTCAGTTGAAAACGTTTGTTATATGGACACCAGCTGATCGATTTTACACGCAGCCGAAACTTCAGGAGCGGCACCGTACGTGAAAGCTGCCGTAAGAGATATGAAAGCCTACCGCGACTCAAAGAAATACCGAGAGATACCAATAGGATATTCAGCAGGTATGCGGTATAATCTCTGGGTTCAGTACAACAATGTCTAATGTGTCTCAGCCGATGTGCCTGGCCTCCGTCCAATGCTGCAAAATTACCTTTCTTGCGGTGACGACGACGCAGAACGCGCGGAGTTCTTCTCTCTGAATGTATATGAGTGGTGCGGTGATTCAAGCTACGATGGGTCTGGATACTCCCAATTGGTGAAGAACGCTACGGGCTACAATGTGCCAATCTTCGTCTCAGAGACCGGGTGTAGGGAGCCAAGACCCCGTCTTTTCACAGACCAGACAGCCATCTTTGGCACAGATATGGCAGATACTTGGTCTGGAGCTATTGTATACGAATGGATTCAGGAGGCCAATGATTACGGCTTGGTCAGCTACGGACCTATGGTGGATCCCAAGACAGCTACTGATGCCCTGGACGGTTATCCTCGCTCAGGTACACCAATGACTGTTTCCCCCGACTACCCCAATCTGAAGAGTCAATGGGCTACCTTAAGTCCTTCTGGGGTTAAACTTTCCGCATATTCTGCATCGGCTAAAATCACACCACCTGCGTGCCCAACGTCGACGGCAGGAGGATGGATAGTGAATGGGAATGCAAGACTTCCGAGCTTAGGTCAGACTCTTGACAGCGCTGCAACCGCATCGGGCGCTACACCAACATCTACTGGCTCTGCAGCTGGACCATCAGCATCTGCTACAGGTGGCAGTACACCGACAGGGGGTAAAGAGATCACCGGGATGGTGTTGGGTCTCCTTGGAGTAATGTTTGGCTTCGTGATATGGCTTTAAAGCGTTTTCCTTGAGGGGTTACTCAGTCATAATGCATCAGCGGGAACATACAATAGACCACGGATCATCATGAGCATATGCATCAGCGCTGGCGTACAGAGGCAAGGCCAGGAAAGGTGTTATTAGAATAGAGACCAATGATAGCCGCACGTGGAATGCTGCTTCGAGTCGTCTTCGTTTTCCTCGTTCCTACCGGGTATGTTCGCTGCTACCGAATTGTCGGTCTCGAGGCGCTGTCTCTGACTTCTCATATTAACCTACATCTGGTCGATATCGATACTTATGGCGTTAATGTGGTAATACCCATAAAAGCCAATGGACGAATTAAGATTTTGGTGATATGATCGGCGACTTAAGCAGCAAGCTAATGCGTATCACATGTGCTGGCCGCAGGATATTTCGGGGCAAGTTGCCCGTGGCGCCGCTGGTCGGTGCTTGTGTAAGGTATCCCGCTTCCTTACCTCATCGACAGCGATTAGTAATTCGACACTTCCATTATTGTTATACCAGCTCTGTGTTCCTACTTTCCATCCACCTTCGTTTCACAAGTCTAGAACTTAAGTCCGCTCGTTCTTGCCAGCCTCCGCAGTCTCGGACCTGGTTTCCGTTACATCCGGACGATCCTATTATGACGTAGATTCTGTCGGTCACCGGACGATTGCATCCTTCAAAGAGCAATCAATAGGTTGTTGTACCGCTGTGAATTCTAGTTTCTTCTGGGTCAAGCTGTGGTGCTTCGGGCCATCCTTAATTATTGCGGATTGGGAGTTGGTCGTACAAGGTACATCCATATACCAAGGGATTGATTCACCTCTGCTTCACCCCAGCAACATCAATGGCGTTTCGCGATTCTTTCGATGCTATTACAGAGCCAGATAGAGGCTACCAAACTCCTGCATTCTTGCGAATTGCCCGCTCCCGTCGAAGTAGGACTCCCATTTTCATCGCTATCGCTGCTCTACTCCTATTGATCCTAGGATGGAAAAGCTCAGGCAAGGTGGGATAGCCTAGGACAGATGACTTCATACGAATAGCTGACATCAACAGCTCTCTACGCGATCTCCCTCCCGCAGCAGACAACATTTCGGAGTAGATTCTCTACAAACCTACATCCCTCCCAGTCTCAACCATGAAACAGAATCTCCTCTTCTCGCCCCTTCAACAGAAGATGCAAATACCACTGCGCCGATGGGTTTGCAGAAAACCAATCCATCCTTTCATCTTCTTGTCCCGGCAACCGAATCGAATCCAAGTCTCTGCAAGACGCTTCTCTCGTCTTTCGTCCTCGCTTACCCGCCGCCGACTCTCATCAATTACGGCAAGAAATTCGACGGAGGCAATTGGGACAAGGGAAGCCACACTGGCAAGATTCGAGGAGTATACAATTATCTGAATGATAAGAAGAAGGTCAAGGATGATGATATGGTCCTGATCATTGATGGCTTTGACATCTGGTTCCAGCTTCCGCCCGTGATCATGATCAAAAGGTATCATCAAATGGTCAATGAGGCCAATGATCGACTTCGCCGACGCTATGGAACCGAGCTTAAGAAGGTAGAAGGAGAAGAGAAAGCTGCCGAAATGAGTCCCAAATACTCACAGAAGGTCATCTTCGGAGCAGACAAGCTATGCTGGCCTAATCCGCCTGAAGATCCCGCCTGCGCCGCCGTGCCTTATTCAACGCTTCCCAAGAATGTCTACGGTCCATCCACAGACAACGAATCCACAGGAAATCTAAACCGTCCAAGGTTTCTAAACTCCGGTACTGTCATGGGTCCGGTCAAGGACGTGAGAGCAATCTATGAAGCGGCCGTCGAGAAGGTAGAGAAAGAGAACAGAGGCATCATCGGCGATCAATTCGTCTTCGCAGAGATCTTCGGCGAGCAAGAATATCAACGGGAGACGCAACGACAATCAACACAAGGCGCAGGTGGAAGATGGTACGAATGGCTGTCAAATGCTTTGGGAGGGTCCGATTCGCCATTGTCCGGCAACCAGACCATCCACAACATGACCACGATACCAGGACGTCGGTACGAGTTCGGCATCGGTCTGGACTATGAATCGCAGATGTTCCAAACCATGACGCATTCAGCCCAAGATGTCGAATTCGTCACTTATAACGACAGTAACATCTTTCCCCAAATCCTAGAAAACCACCCGAATCTCAAATCTAACAACCCTTTCGCACTACCGGTCGATCTACAAACCGTGCATGGACCGCTGTGGTACTCTTCCCCGGGCAACCACGGCTTAGACCATAGAGATACCCTCCTACTACCACATTCCGACAAGCTCGACGATCTCCCAGACAAGCTGGATTGGTTCTCCATCCCACTAGCAACGAACCTCTACTCCCCCTCCGTGCCCTCCCTCCTACACATCAACGGCGACAAATCCCCCCTCCAAGAATGGTGGCCATCGATGTGGTATCATCCCTACAGCCGCGCCCTCGTCCGCCGCTACATTCGGTCCACGCAGACACGACAAGCTGCGGCCGCGGCAGCGGCCGGGGGGCAAACGTGGTGGGATATGAGAGGTGGGAGGGGAGGGGTGTGGACTGATAATAAAGTGTGGATGAGCTGGTGGGATGTTTGTAAGGGGACGGAGGAGGAGGTTTTTGGGGATGGGAAGGGTAAGTGGGGGAGGGAGGAAGGGAGTAGGAAGGTGGTGAATTCTTTTGGGAGGGTGGTTGTTGAGGATGAGGGTGGGGAATGATTGATTGATGGATGGATTGATGGATGATGCGAATGACTTGATGAGGAATGATCGTCAACGGGGCAGCATTTATGGGGATGGAGGAGGGGAAGTGGATGGATCAGGATCAGAGAGGAAGGGGTTCGCTACATTCTCGTTATTCTCGCATATTCAGCTACGTTGAAGATACCCCTAGGATCGGGCGTTCGTGAAGATACGGAAAAATAGCAATTCACCAGGGCTTTATGAAAATGAAGGAATGTCTAGCTTCTTAGCATCATTGGTTTTGATCATTTTTGAAATCCTTCTCCTTTTTTCCCATGTGGGACGAGATGTCTGTGTGGCGTCAATTAGTCACTAGAGTATCACGAATTGAATATTTAAAATAAGCATGATCCCCCAGTGCAAATATGCATGCGCGATGGCGTGCTTCCATGTGCTTTCCCCGGATAAGCGGATCCTTTCGCTAACATCAAGTAGTCTAATTCAATGGAAGCATTGACAAATTAGATTATCAACCTCGGAAACCAAAATATTCGTGGGAATGACGTTATGAGGGGATATGGGGGGCAAGCTTACAAAACAATAATTCAATTGATTGGAAATCGGGAATGTAGAGTCTAGAGTATATATGGCTTGAGTAGATAGCTTGAGAATCCTAATTTCAATCCATTGAATAAATTTTCTTGGAGGATAAGAATAGCACTGTCCTGATTCCACCAGCAGCAACATCCTTATTCTGATCGAACCCCTTGTTAAAACCTCCTTTTACATCACAATGGCAACCACCACCCAAACCACAACAACAACAACAACAACAACCGCCCCTCCCCCTTCCCTAAAACCCCACCCCTCCACCTCAACATCCACCCCCTATATCCCCCGCGGCCCCGTAACCGCCTCTTTAAATTTCTATCAACCCCCTTCCGATGGTTCCTCACCATACAACTACGTCGAAACCCCACCCCCCGGTTTCCCCTCCCGAAATTTCGACGACACCACCCACGAAGTCCTCATTCGTGACCTCCGGGGCGAAGACCCATCAAAATTCAAATTATCCACGCACGCTTTCGCAGCTCTGCAGAATGTATCCAGTGCCGCGGATAGGGAAACTTTCAATGCTGAAGATTTGGTCAAGAAGGTGTACTACCCCGAGGTCGAAGACCTCCTGTTAAAGACCGTCCCCGGCGCAAAACGAGTCCTAATATTCGACCACACAATCCGCCTCGCCACACCCGGCGCAAAACGCTCCCCCGTAAACCGCGTCCACGTAGACCAAACCCCCCTCTCCGGCCCCATGCGCGTCCACCAGCACCTCCCAGCCGAAGCCCCCACCCTCCTCCAAAACCGAGTCCGTATAATCAACGTATGGCGCCCCCTCTCCCCACCCATAACCGCGCACCCGCTCGCATTCGCAGACTCCCGCTCCGTGCCCTCGGAAGCAATGGTAGGAATCCAGCACCGCTACCCTGATAGAGTGGGGGAGACAGCAGCGATAAAATTCACCGAGGGGCAGGAATGGTGGTATTGGAGTGGGATGGAGGAAGGGGAGAGGTTGTTATTGCAGTGTTTTGATAGTGAGACGGGGGGACGGGTGCCGCATAGTGCGTTTGTGGATCCGAGGAGTGAGGTTGGGGTTGGGAGGGAGAGTGTGGAGGTTAGGGCTTTGGTTTTTGGGTAGCTGTGTGTTTGTGGGGAGGGTTTGATGGTGTGGTGATGATGATTATGGTGGTGATGGTGGAGAGAAGGGGAGACGGAATGTGTCGGAAACAAGCTGCTTGTAATGCTGGAGTAGTGAGGGAGTAATTTTTTGGGAAGGATTTTGTGCTGATTGGACCAATCATGATTTATTCGGATTCTTCTTGATATGTTCTATACCGTGCATCCACGGATCGAGTACCATAGGTATATCAATCTGCTTTTCCCGCTCATTCCATCCGTTTTCCAAAAGTGCTGCAAGAACTCGTGGGACTGCAAGTGCTGTCCCGTTCACGGTGGAAGGGAAATCGGTTTTCCCGCCCGACGAAGTTGATTTCACCCTTGTGTCGAGTCTTCGGGTCTGGTAATCTGTACAGATTGAGGCGGATGTCACCTCCCCCCATCCCTCATTCTTCTCCCTCCGCGAGGGGAAAAAAGCCTCGATATCGGTCTTCTGGGTGGCAGAGGCACCAAGATCTGTGGAAGGCATCTCGAGAATCCGACAATATAGGCCAAGACCTTGAAGAATCTCTTTCTGAACGGCGAGCATAGCGTTGAAGGTTGCCCGTTCCTTATCCTTCATAGTCCACGCAAACATCTCCACTTTGGTGAACTCGCGGACACGGTAAAGTCCTTTCGTCTCTGCTCCTCTTGCTCCAGCTTCAGCCCTGTAACAACGGCTTGCTCCAACAATTTTGATGGGTAATTGCCGCTCACTCAGTGTTGTATTTGCCTTCATAGCCGCAAAAGGAATCTCAGCCGTTCCCGCCAAAGTTTTTTCGGGGCTCCGTTCTTTTTTTTCCTCGGTTTGATGCTCGTCTTCTTTCTGAGCAATGGCATAAGCTTGCTGCTCACCGCCTTGATCTCGTGGCAGAAAGCCACAGGCATTAGCAATATGGCTATATACCATCGATGGTGGAGAGACTACAGAGAAGCCGTGTTTTGTAGCGACCCTAATTGCATACTGGATCAATGCTTGCTCGAGTAGCGCAGCTTCATTCTTGAGATAGTACCATCCCCATCCAGTTGTGGTCCCAGCGCTGGCAAAATCCAGCAAATCGAACTCGCTGCCGATGTGGACGTGGTTCCTCCATGTATGATCATTAGATGATTCCGGAAGGTCAGGACTCTTATTGATATAGCCTAGGACGCGAGGCTCCTCGCCAATGGGTGTTTCTTCACTTGTGAGGTTGGGGAGACAAATGGCTAAACTCTCGAGGCGTTTGTCCAAATTGTTTTCCTGCAATTCAACCTCCGCAATCTCTGACTTAAGGCGCCTAGCTTCTTGTAGGAGGTCTTCCTCATTGCGGGGTTCTGCTGAAGCTTCGGCTACCTCAATACCACTAAAAGTTTTGGCGTGGGATAGCTGTGTGCGGATATCATTGTTTCTTTGCCTTAGAGTACGAGCGTTGCGTTGTATCTCCTTCCACTGATCGAACAGCTGCACTATAAGGTGTGGGTGCTCTTGTTGCTTAGGGTAGTTTCTTGCGAGGCAGTTCAATGCGTACAGGTCTGGATTTTCGCGGATATGTTTGATGTTGAGGGAAGTCTTAGGAGCTATCGATGGTCGATTTTCTAGAGAGGCAGAGGTAGTTGAATGAAATTTGGACTGCACTGTACGCTTAAGGTACAAAGTGGTTAAATGCCTTGCGACTGTAAATGGGGCTACCATTGTATTGAGAGATGTGGACTGTTAGTCTTCGGAAGATTTTGGCGTCGGCTAGCTTCGCCGAGTGGACCTTCTAAACTTTACTGCACTGGTCCATCACAATGTAAATACGGATTCACAGCCAAACCCGCCATGACGTTCAGCAAAGTTCAATTACCAGCAAAAGCAGAATCCATAGCGACCCTACGACATCCAAGGGATCGCTATGGCGGATCCTCTGTACGAGCTACTTGCTCCATACCTTGACGAAACATCCGCTTCCAGCTCAATACCAGTTTCGAGCGACTCAGTCACCAGCAGGTATCTGAATCGGCTTTCGACCCTATCCCTGTCGTCACTCGCCTCGCAGGAGCAGCAATCACTTTCTCAGTCATCACACTCGACTCTCCTGAGCATCCAGGCTCTCTCCTCTCGCTCTAATGCCGCCATCATCGCTTCTTCGGATCATTTCTCTCGCCTCCAAGAGACCCTTCCATCTTTAGTAGACAACGCAAACACGCTCCAACATGATATACCTAAGCTTGACGAGACTGCAGCGGTCTTCTCTACAACATACAGCAGGAGCACCGAGAATGACATCCTTGACCGTCGGAAAAGAGCCTTGCTTATGGAAAGGAATTCGGATCGTCTCTCAGACATACTGGACCTCCCTACGCTTTTAACATCTGCCATCTCATCATCGGCGGCTCAGGGTGCATCGAGCACGACAAATTACGCTACTGCCCTAGATCTCCATTCGCATATCAAGCGACTGCAACTCCTATACCCCGACTCTCCCTTAGTCAGTTCCATATATGAACAAACAGAGTCCGCCATGCAGGATCTCACATTACATCTGATCTCGTCGCTGCGTGCAACGAACATCAAGCTGGCAGCCGGCATGCGTACAATTGGCTGGTTACGACGCGTGGCTCCTGAGCTAGATACGATGGGCAAAAGCAATTCCAACCGAGAAGGACATTTGGGGTACCTCTTTCTCCTATGTCGGCTTTCCACGTTGATGACGACTTTATCAGCCTTGGAGCCATTGAGACAGCTCGCCGAACAGGAAACCGAAACCCGGCTGCAAAAAGCGTCAACTCCCACGACAGGCAGAGGCACCAATGGAAGTGCGTGGCATGGAGGTCAGCAGACTGAACGGTATCTCAAGAAATACATCGAAATATTTCGGGAACAATCATTCGCGATTATATCCATGTACAAGAGTATATTTCCTTCTACGGCGGATGGTTCTATGGTCGAGGACGCTCAATCATCACTTAAGCATTTGGGACTCAAATCTATGGTACCATCACATCAGGGCACGCGAAACGGTGCACCAGAACCGTCGCCATCGGCCATGGCCACATTTCCTACTCATCTGACAGAATTGTTGTTTGACACTCTGGCACGATACCTACCGAATGTGCTAGATAAAAGTTCAAGAGAGAGTCTATTGACACAGGTCCTCTATTGCGCAGGAAGTTTAGGTCGGCTAGGCGGAGATTTTAGCCTTATGCTTGGTATGGTCGCATATGAGACAGATGACTCGAACGTTGAAGAGGATGATGCAGATGGCGAATGGGTGGAAATCATGAAGAAGCACCGAGAGCTAGCAGGGAGACTAGAAGCACTTGCAAGCGGTGTAGGTACCGGTAAGGGAGCAGATAAAGGAGGTAGCCTTCGAATCAAATCATAGTACCAATCCTTCCCTTTCACGTGTCGTGGTTCAGGCGGTGACTGTTGGTCAAAAGAAGCTAATGCGCCAAGGCTCGGCTGCGTGACGTGCTTTGGCCGCAAATCCAAATTTTCGTGATACTCCCTCGATCATGCTTGTCTCTCTTCTTTTCTCTTTGTCTTCACAATGCTGTTATCAGTCTCCAAGAGTCTGCAACTTTCTTTGTCAGATCGAATTCTTGATTCAGATCGAGTTTATACAGCAGCCATCACCTCTACCACATCCTGACAATGCATCAGTAACCCCTTGCTGTCATCCCACCTTTACCCCACACAGTGTTCACGTCTCCCACGCGACTACCGACATCGGATCGACTTCCCAATTGGAGTTGATTTCTACATTCGGTTCGAGATTTTATCGACAGCAATGGTTCGAAACATCGTGGTGCTGGGCGGGAGCTCCCACCCTCAGCTGAACTCGACAATTTGCGATCACCTACAGATTCCCATCGGCAACGTCCTACTCTCGAAGTTTTCGGTCGGCGAGACTCGGGTTGAGATTCAAGAATCCGTTCGAGGCAAAGATGTGTACATCGTGCAGTCAGGAGGTGGAAGAGTCAATGATCATCTGGTCGAACTGCTCATAGCAATCTCTGCCTGCAAGACCGCTTCTGCACGAAAAGTCACCGCCGTTCTTCCCTTGTTCCCTTACTCGAGACAAAGCGATATCCCATACAACAAAACTGGAGCACCACTATCCAAAGCTTCAAATTGCTACAACAAGCCCGATTTCCCGTACTCCTTCGAGAGCAAGCCGCAAACCCCCCACCCTGACCACCCTCATTCAGATGGCTTGCCCAACGGTGTGAATCGGCTACATAAAGGGCTGGAGAAGCTTCAGGTGGATGATGCTATTTTTGATTCACAGAACCAACAGAATGGACGGTACTCGAACTATATCCGCGGCCCACCCAAGCGAAGCGATACCCTAGATTCTCAGATCTCCTCCAGCTCCAATCGTCAGCGAAACACGCCGGCTTCCACAGCCGTCAATGGTAACATGCAACAGCTTGAAGACGCCCAGAGCACAAGTTCTTCGAAAGATTCCCAATTCCAGCCTCGGCCAGGGTACAAGCAATGGGTCGCGCAGGCAGGTACATTGGTTGCGGACCTTTTGACCTGCGCAGGTGCAGATCATGTCATTACCATGGATCTACACGACCCACAATATCAGGGATTCTTTGACATTCCCGTCGACAATTTGTACGGCAGACCGCTGCTGAAGAAGTACATCCGCAACGAGATACCTGATTACCAACATGCTGTCGTTGTCAGTCCAGATGCGGGGGGCGCAAAGCGAGCAACTGCCATTGCAGACGGCTTGGGTATGCCATTTGCATTAATACACAAGGAGAGACGGCCCACCAAGATCACCGATCGACAAAATGCTTCGATGATGTTGGTTGGGGATGTATCGAACCGGACTGCCATCTTAGTGGACGATCTAGTCGATACATCGAATACCATCACCCGAGCAGCGAAGCTTCTCAAGAAAGAAGGTGCTACGAAAGTATACGCTTTGCTCACACATGGAGTGCTCAGTGGAGATGCGATCGACCGAATCAATGCCAGTGCATTGGATAAGGTGGTCGTGACGAATAGTACACCACAAGAGGAGCACAAGAAAAGATGTCCGAAGTTGGAAGTCTTGGAAGTTGGACATATTTTTGCTGAGGTAGGTGTGCTCAGGCTCTTGAAGGGTCTACCTGGGTTCTCTGTACTGACAACGACTTTCGTAGGCAATCCGTCGAGTCCATCATGGCGAAAGCATCAGCGTGCTTTTCCAATACGACTAAGAAAACCGAAACCCGCCATTTTAGCCATCTTGCAGTATGTGAAGGGCGGTCCCAAATGTCTTGCATTATTCATCATGACACAGTTGGGAACGGGAGTTGTAGGTGATTTGATTGGCATATCTGGGGGTCAGATTGATTTTGACATTATGCATGCTTAAAAGTTCATCATGATTCGCTTGACCAAGTGCTGGGAAACAGCGCCGGAGAGAACAAACACAAATACCAAAAATAGAAAGTTTGCTGCAAAAAGGGTGGAGATTAGTCTAGAAAGTTGAAAGTCTTTCCATGTATTCGTTTTCGCGTATCTTGATGATCCTCCGACGTCTTTTTACATCGATCAATCAATCTTCTAACGCAAATTGGTATCGCATGGGATTTTTCTCTAGCATCTACCATCAACGACCACGATATCTTCCACGAACTTTCTTCCAGTTTATACTTGAATGCATGATAGCGACGCTATCCTCTGATCTTTGCTCAACGCAAAAAGTCTCCATGTAAGAATCGTAAAGATATCATTCAAAATTCAGGCAGATCCGTCTCCATTGTCAAATCTCCAATATCTAGAGGAATTATCCTCCAAATCAAAGTCCTCGTGTGCGTTTAGCAGCTCGTAAAAATGAGAGAATGAGAGAAAGGACTCTGCTTAACATTCATCCCTACCCAACTCATAAAAGCAAAATAGAAAATTGGTTTACCGCGAGAACACCAAACGACCCTTTCAATTCCATTCCTCCAAATCTCAATTAAACTCTCTTTTTCCTTATATGCTGGAAAGGAGATGATTTAAAAGGTTTCTTGAACAACCATGTCTCCTCCATCAAGCCAGCAAACTACCCCTACATATATGAACGCATCATCCTTCGAAGACGATCTCGAATACCAACCTTAAAGTCCTGTATCTCGTCTAGAAAATTAGTAAACTCCAATTCACTTAAGACGTAAAAAACTTAGGCAGCGAAAAGGAGAGAAAAGGAAGTAAGCTCGTAAGAAGGAATCTGAATAACATCCTTCCTTCACAATGTTCCTCGAAGTCTCAAAGTGAGAGGTGATGTAAAAAGTCGTAATTTGCTGATCTTCCGCCATTTTGCCTTATATCCCGTGACGCCGTTGAAAATCAAATGAAACCATAACACAAAATCTGCAATCCTATCAAAGGAGAACCCCCATAAAAACCTCATCCGCGTAAAAAAGAGAGAAATCATCGCCCATTATCACGTCCGACTCATGCCCCATCCCCTACCACCCATGGCATCATCTAGATAAGCAATAACATGGCAGGAGATGGGATCGATTAACAAAAGGTAGTTGCCACATAAACATCCGTACTCGAAGGCGTTGTCGCAGTCTCACTCCCACCACTCAACCTCGTAGGTCCACTCTGAGTCGACGAAGGCGAAGTATGCGTGAACCGATTACTATCGGTATCATTGTACATGTCCGGGAACTCCTGGGTCGCAAAGCCGTTCATTGGGTGCACATTGCCTGGAGACGGCCGATATGGCATTGATTCCGTGAGAGCTTGCCAATCATCCGGGCCGGAGGAGAAAAAGCCGTTCTCCAACTGGGGTTGGGACTGAGGAGCAAAGTCCAAGAATTGCCAGAAATTGGTGCTCGGGTCGTTGGAGAGCACGGGTAGGACGTCCAGGTCTTGGAACCCGTCGGCGGGTGGTGGTACCATGGGCATGGGCATGTCTAACTGGGGGAAGAAGTTGTTGGTGTTGTTCGGACTTGCTTGTTGATGCATCGATACGGATGGACTTTGGGCGTTTTCTTGAAGGGCATCCAAGACAGCGATGACTTTGTCCTTGAGTGATTTCTTTGGACTTGCGCTAGATAATGATCCTTGCCTTCCTGGACGCGTTCCGTTTGGCGTTGCTCCATTGGGTTCTCCACTCTTGTTTGATTCCTCTTCCTCAAGCTTCATTAGAGCTTCGAGCACAAGAACCCCTCGGTGGGCAGAGGGTTTAGGAGTCCCCCATTGAGCCTCCTGCGGAGAGGGAGATCGTTCTATGTCGCTTTGTGTCCTCAATAGATCGATAGCCTCTCGGATTTTGTCTTTGATCATCAGCCGACTTAGTTGAGCGCTTGAACAATCTTCATCCTTTTGTTTGGATGAGAACAGCAAGTCAACAAGCAAGACAGTGGCAGCATTGAACAGCTGAGTCTTGCTGATCGATAAGGAACCACAAACAGCGCAGCGTGCTCGTATCTGTGCTTGATTGCTGATGATGTTCTGAGCCAGTAATTGACAGGAGGCGCGTCCATCATGGGACGAGAAATTAGCTCGATGGAGCCTCAGGAACAGTCCCCATAGCTGCTGATGCAGCATCCATCGTTGGATTGGCATTGCTGCCATTGGTCCTTGGGAGTTGAGTCCCATGCTGCTCCCAAGTCGGAAATACGTTGGCAAGCTAGCAATAATATTTTCATATTTCTTGTTAAGGAGATTCCGTGTCTTTGCACCGCCGTTGGAATCGTCTTGTTTGTGTGCCTGCGACAATGGGCCACGCAGGTCTATTGATTCTCGTGCAAGGGTCGCGATCTCTAGAGCATGAACCGTGTATGAGAGATTCGTAAATTCGGTTCGAGGCCGCTCGGTGACGTGACCACGGATGTCAATCTTTAATGTTGTTGAGCAAAGATCTTCGTCATTGATATTCAACGGCGGTCGAGTATTGAACTGTGAAGGACGGATGGTGTAATAGCCTAACGCTTGTCCTCGAGACCAATCTCGCATGACGAGTGCCCACCTAGTTTGGCAAGAATGTTAGAGACTGCACACAAATACGTTCGCGGCCATATGACCCACCAAATGCGGATACCAAGTTCTGTTCGCACGCGTAGTGTCTCCATGGGATTGGATACCCCATTTTGAGAGGTGCTGGGCGAAGCGGAAGCATCCAACTTCGCATCACCTAGTCGGTGCAGACCCAGCTTTTGCGCTCCAGAAATTGCAGTGACCAAGATTGCGTCAAGCTCCAATGCTCCATCTTGGCCATCAAGCAGAAGCATGATGGCAGCTTGTAAGCTAGCGATGGAGCCACAGAAAAGAGAGACGTTGCCTCTGAGACAACGTAAGGCAAGTGACCTCCACTTCTTGGAATATAGATCTGACGCTCGAACCTCTTCAATCCGCAAGGTCTGAGGAGTTGGATACCAGCCGTGCAAAGATGGCGTAGGATGAAAGGCCAAGGAGAGAACGAGCTATACAAGAGTCATTACTTAAGCATGCACTGAAGGAGCACTATGCGGGTATACGAACGGCCAAGAGATGACAAGCAAGTTCGTCCATGGAGACTGTATTGTAAAGAGCCATAACTTGAGCTTCTGGCGAACCTTGTCCCAAACAGCCGTAAAGCTTCTCAGCTTGCTTCAAAAAGGTCGGTGTATGTATAACGTTGCCAAGCGGGCTTTGGCAACGTGTGATGAAGACATCGTAAAGCAGGCGGATAATGTCCTGTTCGAGCATCGCATCGACAATTTCTCGAATCAAGCCAAACTTTTCGTTCTGGCTCTGAGGATCGTTGCGGTTCAGCCAGTAACCATTGGGATGGTCCGGTGCCACGGAAGGCAATGTCGGCTCCAGCATGGCGGATGGGTATGCATCGGTGCAAGAGGGACCATCGATGAAGTTCTCGAGTGCTCGAGCAGCCTCCTCTGCTTCTGTCTCCTGAGTTGGTGGAGAGTTACTGATGAAGTCAGTCAAAGGTGATGGATAGAAGATGAAAGGACGACTGACACTTTGGACTTGTTGTCCGCATTGTCTGCTGTTTTGGCCCTTTTCGCCCTTGGCTGACGCTCATCTTTGGTACAGAGGTGACCGACATTGCGCCTGACGCATTCCATCTAGATGATCATGATCAGTTCTGAAGCTGGTCTTGCGGCAGAAGCCGACAGCATACACATGGTTCCTTCTTGTCGCATTTGAGCTTGGATGCCCGGCATCTTGAACAGGACAGAGTGAACTTGCGGACTGTAGTGTCTGCGCCCGAGACAGCCTTGGTATCGGTGTTTCCGTCCTTACTATGATCGACCATCGTTGTAGGCATGATGATATGAAGCTGGGAACGATGACACCACTAGCGCCACAAAGAAGTATTCGCTGAACCCTTCCAGCCCATTCCACTGTCAATCAATGGAATGTCATCAGTCCAGGCTCACCGACTCTCAAGCGGCTGAGCGGGGCGCGGCAATTTCAGCGGGCCGTGTCCAGACTAAGTTAGCGTATCCATCCAATCAAAAGAACCCCCCTGGTTCATTCTACCCCTCGATCACTTTCCAAAACACCCCCTAATCTTAGCATCTGCAAGTTTAGATCGGTGGGATTGGTAGAAGTAGGATTGAAGCCACGACTCCTGCAAGATCTTTGGCTTGGAGTGATGAGCGTCTTCTAGTGGACTAGCTAAAGCAGTATTCCGTACAGTAATCGGTCTTCACCCGATAACGGGACGGGCTGATCAAAACCTATGTCTAACGCATTATGGTTTAGCGCCTCAAGCCACTGGCTGACGAGGGCAAATGCTATGGAGGATGACGACCATCGCAGGGATTCCCTAATTCCAGACACTGGGCTATGGATAGAAGCATGCAGAACTCTAGTTCAAAGCTGCAGCAACTATGCCAGGCAGCCCGTAAGCTTACGACAGGGCCGAGCCTCTCTGTCACCTACACCCGTTTCAGCCATCTCCGAAACCTGAACCCATGAGTGAGATGAGACACCCAAAATGACTAAGATGACCTGACCACCAAACCCCGGTCACGAATCCTGGGAGTTTCCATGGATACTATCTATTGGATTGCTTCTTTGAAGTATCCATGGTCAATTGGTATGCAATTTTCGTGTGCCAGACACTTTACACGCGATGGGGAAGGATCTGGATACCCAATGGGTTCACCTGCTGGCAGTCAACCGCAGTAATATCAATGGCTTCACACTTCCTAAAGCATCATCCCACAGCAACGACAGGAAACGACATGTGCGCTCTCGTAGCAGCGTAACGAATTACTTCGCTCTACTTTCCGCCAGTGAACATGGCTCCAACGCTGGTAGATCGCCCGCCTACAACCAGAAAGCCAGCATTGTCCCCAGCATGACCACCAGAGACATGGACTCCTCGTGGGTCGCCTGGTTTACCGAACGCTGGCAACAACGTCAACTCGTCGACGACATACCCGGAGGAGGAAGAACATTCTCAGACCACACTTCTTCCGAACTGCCTTTCCCTAAGAACCGAACCCTACCACATCATTCACAACCACATCCGGAGTCGCAGCAACAAAACCAGCAACAGCAGCAGCAGCAGATTCAGCGGCACAACAACCAAGACCAAGACGACAGCCTCCTCTTCAACCACCACAACACCCCTCCAACCACCGCAATCTCCTCCGCCAGAACAACCAGCCCCGTCCCTACAAACCTAGACCTCGACATCGAAAACCTAGATACATTCCTCTCAAACTTCTGCACCGGATCCTCCTTCCCGCCCGTCCCAGCCCTCACACACAATTCTTCCTCTGCCTCAACAAGTAATAACTCAAACTCAATACCACATCAACCCAGTACAACTAATCTCGTCGACGACGGAGCATTCACCTGGCTAGAAGACGCTCAACAACCACAGCACCCCTTTAACCCCCTGCCCATGACCGGCGGAGAAATAAGAGGTGAAGAACCCATAATCACCTCATCAAGTAGTCCGGGGAGCAAGCGCAGTCGAGAGGAATGTAGCTACCAGGGGGATTACTGCATTGAAGGGTATAATCATCAGGGTCAGATGGAGAACAACGGAGGTGGGAGTTCATCGAGTAACAAAAAACAAAAAGTATCCTACTCAGGAACGGGAGCGGATTGGTTCGACATGCCGTCCCCGGATGCATTTGGGGTGTCGAGATCTGTTTATGGGTAGTGCATAACTGGTTGGGGGAGGCTGCTGGGAGATGAGGATTTTGGGGGTGGTATTTACGGGTTGTATATAGAAAGGGTGGAAAGAGTAGATACCCAACGAAACTTCTTCTTTCATGTATGTTTTTCCAAGTGCATGTATCTCAATGCTGGTGATATTCAATTTCTTCGTACTCTCTGATCTGAGTAAAGAACCCACAGTTCTCGATATATAATCCTCTAGACATTATTGCTACTCCCACATATTGAAGATTTCAAGTAGAAGTACAAAATACCTATTAGCACCACCAATGAAATATCTAAATGCTCTCGCAGGTTTCTAGGAAATTGCAAATAATCACGTTGCTCAAAAAGCTCAGAGTAGTGAACTGCATGATATCATTTCAAATTCAATCTCCAACCCAAGGAAAGAGAAGTATAATACACAAGAAATAATTTTCCCCCTTCCTCGCTCTCTATGCAAAATTCATCCTCCCCCTTCACATTCCTACACCTTCCCCATTTCCCCCATCTCTCTCTCTCCCTGCCACTCCCCTCCACCATCTCACCTTCTAATTAACATGCACCCTCCACAACTCCCTATGCCCGCTCTCAAACGCCGTCCTCGTATGATGCGTAGTAGCATTATCATTAAAGATAAAATCCCCCTCAACCCACTGATGCCTCAACGTAACCCTCCGATCATACATCAACCCCGTCAACTTCTCACAAAGCTCCTCCCCCTCCTTCACCGGCATGCCCGGAACCTCCACAATAGTAGGCTCGCTCGTAGCCCCAATACATTTCTCCGCCGGCCACGGCTCATGAAAACGGAAAGTATCCTTCCCCGTCTCCGGATGCGGAGAAATAAACGGCAAGACCAACTCCGCGCCTCCAAATTGCGGATTCGCAGCCGTAAAAGTCTTCCATTTAAGCTTCTTCAGCTCAGGAAGAGGAATGGTATCCGGCCCAAGTAGCGGTAACATATTCCTCGAAGATGAAAAAAGCGTCAACCCCCCCACCTGCTGCGCCGCCGCCCGATTCCTAAACATCTGAAAAAGCGGCGGCACAGAAATCGCCTCCCCCGTCTTCTCATCCTTCACAGTCTTAAAAACGCC
Source organism: Opeltia flavorubescens (assembly GCA_000442125.1). Lineage (NCBI taxonomy): Eukaryota > Fungi > Ascomycota > Lecanoromycetes > Teloschistales > Teloschistaceae > Opeltia > Opeltia flavorubescens. The sequence goes on from KE546973.1 coordinate 110,251, forward strand.
ATCGTAGTGGAAAGGCATAGCCTCATTCGTGAGCACATTATTCATATTCATGCCCGGGTTTTCGCGGATCTCGATGATATCGCCGAAAGGCCACATCTGGATTTCGCCCAGCTCATTGGCTTTGGCGCGGAAGACTTCCTTTTGGACTTCCATCGTGAAGCCCCTGAGGAGAAGCGGGGCGGTGGAGAGAGCGAGCTGTCGCACATGCTTCATATCCACGTCCTCGAACTTGTAGGGTTTGATGCCGGGCTGGGGTTTGACGATCATGCCGCACGGGTAGAGGGGTTCGAAATCCAATTTCATGCTACCCCAGTTGAAGAGGTCTGAACGTTCGCGCAGGAGCCAAGGGCGGCCGGAGGCGGAGGTCTGGATGTAGAATTTGGATTTGTCGATTTTGGAAGCGTCGACGATGAGGACTGTGGCGTCGGCCATGACGGCGACGGCGCCATGCCAAGGGGTGATGAAGGAGGGGTTTGTACCGGGGGTGAAGAGGTCGATGGTGATTTTGCCGACGTTGTTGGATTCGTGGATGGAGAGGCGGATGTAGGAGGATGAGGTTGATTCGATAAGCTTTGCGAAGGCCTGAACACGAAGGAGTTAGCGAGGATGTCAGAACTTAGTTCAAAGGTTGGGTCATACCTTTCCTCGCTTCAGCATCTCAGCCTTGAAAGCTGCCGGGTCTTGCTTAGTTGGGAGAGCATTGTCGTAATGCTTGCTCGTTGCCTTGATGTTCTCGTCCTTGCTCGGATCGACATCTTCGGCATACGTGGTATCGAGTTCACGGCGTGTCTTTCGGACCTGAGCAGAAAACTGCTCAAGGGTTTGCGCGTCTTGGGCGACGGCGCCGGAGAGTGGACCTGCGCGTACAAACTTAAGATGCTTGAGACCAAGGGAGGAGGCAAGTTCCCGTAATTCGGTCTGGTAGGCATATGCATCGGCGTCGGGGACTTGGAGAAGATCTATTTGGAGGTATAGAGTTAACAAAAGTTGTTTCTTCGAACGACTATAATTATGTCTCACCTCCATAGACGGAAGCATCTGATACAATTATGACATTGGAGCCAGGTGCGTAGATTTCCGCAATCGAATCAGCCAAGCCATCGAGCGTGTGCAAAGCAATCTCTTCAGTCTTGTCTGGCAGCTGGCCTAGTGTCTTGCCCTTCTTCCCTTGTTCGACGGGTGCTTTGAATGGGAAGCCAGGTAGAATGAATTCAACAGGCTCCCCCTTGGCGACAATCTTGTCCAATTGCTTCTCAAGCTCAGGAATGAATTTGGAGAAGCGGTCTGGAACATTCTGTGACCGATGACGATATGCGGCGATAATGGAGAGGATCTTGGAGACTTGAGGGTCGGCAGCGGAGATTGAGGGGATGGAGGACATTTTGCCCCTGAAGAGAGCGGTGAAAGGGTTAGGGAGAATGAAATCGAAACTCATGATGGGCTAAAGATGATAGAGAACTCGTATACAAAATTGAGATAGGATGAAAAATATGGTCAAATAGTAAATAAGATAATGACCTTTACATTAACGAGAGAAAATAACTTGTCGCAGAAGAGCTTATATCGATTCACAATTTTTGATGTGCTTACAACATACTTGGTGAGTGAGGTAAGATTCACCTCTTAGTAGACGTACTATCAAGGATATTCGATCTACGGGGCCAAGTTCGTAAGCCAAAAACTGTGCTGTGCCATGCGACAGCTACGACCTCGGTCTTTAGTCGAAAGCCATGTGTGGCGACGGGTGACAGCTACTTCATGTGGACTGTCAATCATGTCCATCATGTAACAGAAAGCTAAGAAGCTGGAAGCAGTGAAACAGCATGCAGACGGATTCCGACGGAGCTGACTACTCGTGGGATTTCAGGAATGAAACCTTACGTGATCAATTGGTCCGTGGCTTCCGACGGCGTTACCGCGGAATAAGCGAAATGCTTGGTTTGGCTTGCCGTTATTCATGTTCATGCATCAAGTGAAACCCTTTCTTCGATTCTATGAAGTCTTTGTAACGACGATGCTTCATCGACTTGCATGCGAAATAGAAAAAGAATTGGTGGGTTAGATCGGAGACAACTCCTAATCTGCGGTCTAGCTCCAAAAGGGCATCTCAACCCGGACAAGCCTTATTTGTGTAACAGTAACATGCAGATGCAGCACGCGGCCACCACATGGTTATACATACATATACTTTGGGTCTTGCGCATGCGTAGTCAAGCCATATCTTTCAATTTCAGGTGCCTGGAGAACAAAGGTCTAGGCGCGAAAGTGTAGCTGCAAGGACAGCTGTCGAGGTATTCCTCACCTGCGAAAGTAGAGGCCCATTCTGCAAGTCGTAGAGCAGTTCCGTCAATTCCTGCTTCTGTACGTTTCCTTTGATACATCCGCGCAATGATACGTATCTCATACTCCTTCGTTCTGCCTTAAAAATCTGATATCCAGCTTCGAGAGACTATGGAGACAAGGTCTTTATTCTATCTTCCGTCCAATCCGCAAAATGACCCACAAATAATGATCTAGGGTCCAAGCTGACTGGCAGCCAGAAAATAAAACGATGATGTAAGTTAATTTATACAGTAAGTCCTCGGTCCAGTAAGTCCAGTCACAGAACCGGAGCTTTCGGCACCTCAAAAACAGCGAGCTGAACCATATATATAAATATAATAATCATATCTCCTCCTTTCAACATTCATAGGGTTCATCTTCTCGATGAAGCCGCTCTATCGAATGTGGGAGAAAGATATCTTGCCAGCAAGTCCAGTTTTGTGTAGCTCCCCTGGATCTCCCTTGCTGCAAACGCACACGAAGAGTGATTAAAAGAGAAAAGTAAGGTAATTACATGTTGCCCAGTCACTCATGATAGATCCCCGAGGCGAAAGAGAAACGTCACAGTGCTTAGTAAAACAGGAAGAAATCTTTGATAAACTTTTTGATACGGAAATGGAAAAATTAATATCAATGTATTTGTGTTGTGATTTTCAGATGTATGTGTGTACATATGTGTGCGTGTGTATTTGTCCATCCACTATTGGCCCTGCATGCCTGAAGAAAAGTGTTGGTGAAGGATCGTAGAGATACACATGTATACATAGAAGTGACAGAGGGGAAGAGAAGAGACGTAGAATGAAAAGATAGATCACCAGACATAGAGTGCGTAGGATGTATGGCTAAACGGAAAATTTACATGTATGCTTGAAACTTATATAATTCATCTTTATAATGTGATGTATCTTATTAAGGTACGTCTTATTAAGAGGTGTCTATAGACGGGGTGATAATGGTTTTGGACTGATGCAAAAACCTCCACATATCGATCTAGCGCAGATAGATTTACACTAACCTGTCAATTTTGATTCTATACCAAAGGAAGGAAATGAAGAAAACACTAAAATGAAGAGACTTGGAAAGCAGAATTATACAAGAAGTAGTGTTGAAGTCTGATTGCTGTATAAAGATCTAATTTTCGTACTCACAAGCCATAAATACATCCAAACATCCATAAGCTATGCATCAACAACAACCCAGCCCCCAATCAGCAATTCTATACACAAACCTCCTTCGACAAAGTCGGGAAAGTCGCCGGCATATCACTCTGCTCATGGAACGGCGTCGAACTAACCCCCGGTTTCGCATCAGAAGCAGCAACGAGATACTTGACCTCCTCAGCCGCAAGCGGTGGGTTCCAAACAATACTCGCCTCCTCCTCCGTCCTCATCTTACCGCAAGAATAGCACTTCTTCCAATCCGGCCTCAAGGCCAACCAAGAGGAACAATGCGTGCACTGGCGCACGAATTTATCCTTCGTAGTCTTATTCTCGTCGTAGTTGAGGTAGAGGTCGTAGTACCTCAGAAGACCGTCCCAGCGGAAGTTAAATTTGTTGCTATCGACGGCTTGCTTCTTCATATTGTTGCTGAAATCGATGATTTCGGTGACGATGGCATCAGGGACGGGTTCTTCGAGTGGGATGGGAGCGATGAGTTCGATGGCCTTCTTGGCGACGGCGTCGTACTCTGGGACCCAGGTACCCCAGGCCCAGTTGATGGAGTAGCGGACGTAGTTGTCGATAGTGAGGTTGTAGTCCTGTCGAATGAGTTGCCAGCCGGGTGTGCCGACACCGATGAGAGCTTGCCAGATGAGGGAGACTTGTGGGCCGAGACGGGGTTCGCGGAAGCAGCAGTAGTTGAACTTGTTCATTTGGTTCAGGGCGGGATACATGTCCTTTGCGAATTTGTCGTAGGGGGCGAAGGTCTTACGGATGGCGAGTTCAGCGGCCTCGTTGTCCTTGGCAGCCTTTGCTTCTCCGAGGGCTTTGTGAGCGAGCTCTGCGGAGTAGACGGATGTGGCCATGGCGGCAGTGATACCTGGGGATAGGTAGGGGTTGGTGAAGCCACAGGCATCACCGATGGCGACCCAACCGGCGCCAGAGACAACAGGAGACTGGTAGGTGAGTGACTTGCGGACGATCCAGGTGGTGTTCGGGCCATAGAGATCCTCAATGAGCTCGAAGCTCTTCATAAATTCCTTGATGAGATCATACTTCTCAACGAAGTAGTAGAATTTGCGCTCGGCTTCCTTGGTGCCATATTTCGACATATCTTCGGGGTATTTGACATCATTGCGTGTGGCCATGCCGATACTGGTGACCCACTGGAATTTGAGGCCGAACATCTCAGCAAGCTCCTCAGAGCTTGGGATCTCGTCATTGGGTGTTCTGGCTTCGGCACAGTCAAGGAGGTAGGTGAGCATGTCCATCAGGTTGGGGATTGGGCTGCCTTCCCATGAAGGAACGCGGATAACCCACGCCCAACCCTCGGGGAAACACAAATGGTTGGTGTTGGGGCCTTCCCAGAATCGGAAGGGGATCTTGCTCTCGTCCTTGGGGCAAGTGAAGTAAGCCCAGAAAGCATCGTAGTTCCATCCCTCGAAGCGGTGGATGGGAGCATTCTTGGAAGCGACTTGTCGGAAACGGCCAGTCGCATCAACCAAGAGGGAAGAGTTGACGGTAGTGGCAGGKTGGGAGTCATATTTGCCCTTGGTGATTTCGATCTTGTTGGTCTCCAAGCCAGGAGCCACCTTGCTACCTTGGAAGTCGACTTGCTTTCCGTGATAGACATTGACACCCAGACGCTGGGCGAAGAGGGTAAGGAGAAGTTCGCTCATTGGTCGCTCCATCTGGAAGCCGGCCAAGAAAAGACCTGGAGGGCCGTTGGTGGCCCAATCTGTGTAGTGACCCTGGTTCTCACGGTCGAGGAAGTCGAAGGCCAAACCATCCTTGATACCGAATATTCGGAGAAGGTATTCACCGGTGAGACCCAGCATCTTGCACCATAATGAGAAGAGGGGAAGCGTGCTCTCGCCGATCTTATACCCTGGCTTGGCGTTCTTTTCGATGAGAGTCGTCTTCAGCTGACCAGGCTTGTGCTTCTCTGACTGAATGGCGTGGATGAGACCGTGGATACCACCACCAGCAACGAGAACGTCTGAATCGGTGGGAACATCTGGGCCACCTTTGTTGTTGGAGTTGAGGATCTGGGCATCGTTAAGATTCCCAGCCTTGGCACGCTCGGTGAAGGTGAACTTCGGGGTGGGAGCTTCAGTTGCCATGATGGATACAATAGGAAAGTAGAATGGGAAAGTAGAATTGGGAGATAGAGACAAGGCGATTGTCTTGTGCTGTCGAAATAAAGAGCTGGAGTAAGGAAGCGACGAGATTCTTATATATTACCATTTACAGCACGAGACCCAGAGAGGTTACACGACCGGTAAGCCATTGACATGACGGTCTTCACTGTTTGCCTAAGATAATCTTGCCACATTGCCGAAGATGAAAATGTTGCTTACCGCATATACGCGGACCTTGCAGGTAGACGATCCGCGGGCTCGGTATAGTATCAACGAGTAGTTTCCGTCAATCGAGGCTTAAGATCTCACTCAGCACTTACTCTCACTATCTCAGCCCGTCTCGCAACATGCAACCCTGTTGATCTGCGTCTGAGGTTCGACGCAGGACCCGAATATGGTTCTACATGCTTCCAGAACAATTGCGCGATCTGATACACTCCGTACCTGCAGGTGGCCTAACACCTCGTTGACCAACATGTAACCCAAAATGGATCTTGTAGCAAAGAAGACAGTATGCATGAGATTAGCGTGTCGGCAATGTAAGTAGTGGTGACGCTGGTGCAACGGTAACGCTCAATTGGCTCTCCCCTCCGTCGTACTAGCGATCAACGGTAGTTCCTGCCTCTACAACGGGACAGGTATAGGCCCCCACTCCTTGCGCCGCACCAGCCAGTGCCACCAACCTGAATAACGTTGCTGACTCCTCAAGACTCTGCAGAGAGGACTTCAAACTACGGCGTAATGTGTGCCCGCACTTGAACCGATCCGACTCTGCTCCATGGCTGACTTCATGCATCGGCCACGAGATTGCCGCATATTCTCAACCCGTCCTGGAACGTGGACATACGGCCCCATTTGGCCTAAGCACTAAATCTCTATCTATCTAGTAAGCATGGGATGTACAGTAGAGTTTACTCATCCTCTAGATTCGTCCATTCTGGAGCCTCTCTCCCCATCCATTATTTCGAAGAGTTATCGGGTTGACCGACGTCGAGGCACGTTCAAACAACAAAGACTGCTATCGCTGGCTCTTATTAATCGTACAGCACGAATAAATCCGATAATTTGGATGCAATTGGCAGCCAATTGAGGATCAACATCGTGGAGCGATCCGTTGCGAAAGTCCGATGATTGCGGAGTTTCAATTTGGTCGCAGGTTCAAATCATCGCTCATTTGCGACAAGTCCTGCAACTGGTAAATTGTGTCAACAAAGATGCATCAAGGAGGAGGGGATCACCCCATTTTCTGAGCACCAGAAGATCTTTCAATGAGGACGAGGGCTGACGTTTCAATCTCACAACCAAGGTATGAGCTCTGTTGTATGGTCGGCATGATCGTAGACGAGGCTCCTTTGATTGAGAATCGTCATTCGAGACGAGTCGCCCTGTTTGCGCAATAGCAATGCCATCGGATGTCAATCCCTACCTCTTAACGTCCCTCTTCACCAATCCGTTCCATAAACTTGAACCTCCAGTTTCATCCAACAAACAAACAACCCACCACCACCACACCCTCATCACCAAATCCTCTCAGCAGCCCCCAAAAATAAACCCGCGCACATGGAAAAATGCATAGTCAGAGTCGTACAGACAAACTGTCGTCCCGCCAAGCTTTAGGGTGCTTACACACACAGAGCTCCACTGTAATCCTTCTCGAAACCCTGAATTACTACCAAATGGGGACCTCTTACCGGCGTCAACCAGCAGCATGTCAGAACCCTAAAGCTAAAGGGCTTCCCTGAAAAAGGTTGTTGTCGCGGCGCGTATTATCCTTGTTGGGGAAATGCAATGGTGGGGAGACCGGAAGGATGCGGATGTATGTGCGTGAGCAGCTTTGTGGGTGAACCCTGTGGGATTTTCTATGGTGGATTCGAGAATGATTTGGAAACACCTCCGAGCAGTGCTGTTTCATCCTGCTATCGTCACAGGAAACCACAGTCGCTACGTCAAGGTAGGTCACGCAAAGTTCCCCTTTTCCGGGGATGAATCTGGAGTAGTTTTCGTTTCTGTTGGATGCGTCACAGATCTGTCTCGGTACATTATGACTTAGTGATGTACGGATGATTGGTGTTTGCTTTTGTATAAAGTATGGTAGATTGGTCGTTTGCATTAAATGGGATGGCTAAACTCCCTTCTCCTGGGAATCGAAGGGAGTTGAGGAGTTGACGGTTGCAAAAGGATCATGAGATGGTAAGCAATCATTGACGAAGAGTAGATGAGAAGATATTTTGTAGATCTAGTACTTGTGCATTCAGTTCTAATCGTTTATTTCTATTCAAGTCGTTGCCTCGTTTTAAAATCATACATCGTCCAAACAACCACCTAGACTGGCTAATTACCCTACCCAATCTTCATATGCTCTATCTCTTTCCTCGTAAGCCTCACAAACGGGTCATCGCTCGGATCATCATGCCAGCGATACTCCAATTCATAAGCAATTGAATGAGCGTAGTCTAGCGCTTTCTGGGCATCGAAGCCAGGGAGTTGTATTGCGTCGCCGTCCCTTCGAGCTTTGATAATTTCACCATCTGAGAGGTGAGCGTTGCGATTTTGGGGAGGAATGTAGGTTCTGGAAAGGAAGAAGAAGCCGGCATCCATGCCAGCGGTGACACCGGATGAGGACAGAAATTTCCCGTCTTGGACCCAGCGGGCGCGTTTTTGCCATTCTACGTTTGGATCTATGGGAGGGGGGTGGATTAGTAAGGAAAGGTGTTTGATGAGGGTGGAGCGGAAAGAGTGGGTGATCTAGATGGATCGGGAGGGAAAGGGAATAGTGGAGGCTGGAGATAGGGATTTGATCTGCTTTGTACCATCGATAGAGGGAAGGAGTTGAACAAAGGGGAACGAGTATACCTACATTTCCTCGTATGCTCCTCATAAGACCGCTTATTCGTCGTTGCCTTCCTCCCGTCAAGCCTCCCCGTGGCTGCGAGCACCACACCCCCGGTGCATACCGTAAATACATTTAGGGCTAGGTCGGCCAACAGCCCGATTTGCTTTAGTAGGACCGGATCCCAGGTCAAAGGCAGCATGCCGGGGCCGCCGGGGATGAAGAGCGTATCGAAATGCTTATTTTGGTATCCGGCCGTGACGTACGTTTTTAGGGCATCGGCTAGGGAGATATTCGGGACGATGCCGATGCCGTTTTTGATGGTTGACTCGAGGCCATGAGGCGCAGGCAGGTTGTGCACGTTTACGAGGGACAGGGTGTAGAAGTCGCTGCGAGGGACAATGGAACCGAGGGGGCCGAAAAGGTCAAGAGCTTCAAAATCATTGAAGATGAGGGCGAGGATGTGGTGGTTGTTGGGCATATTGTTGCCTCTTTGGGATTCAAGTGTTTGCCTATTCTTTCTGTTGATCCTCAGTAACCTGCTGTCAGCCTTTATTCTCCGATGTCATTGATTTGCTAGGGTGAATAGTTGGTTTGAGCTGCAAGGCTGGTCTTGAGCCGAAACTCTGTTTTCAACCGTGTTTCTATCGAATAGTTATCCTTGGCCGCCCCCCCAGTTGCTGTTCGTGCCGCAAAGGAATCAAGGGATGTGACGCCGATGACGGACGGTGGACGAAAGTCCGTGGAAATTCCAGCATTAGGAGTGGGGCCCGCGGACCGTGCCGACTGTCCGTCTTACAGGTTGGTATTAGCGACTTTCCGTGGGCTCTGTGGCTGAAGTTAGGGGATCCTTTGGTGCGCAGTAGGCTTGGGCTATTCCAAAAGCCTCTGCGGAGGCCAGTGCATGCCTGATGTCGATGATAGAGAGCGCATCTTGGTAATGACTTGGCAAAATTCGACGCTGCTGAAATATTTCGTGATCAGACTGGAGGATATGATTTACATGGCTGAGTACAAAGGTCATGATGGCAGTCCGTAGCGAGTAGGATCAATGATGATGTAATCATAATCCTTCGAAGTCTAAACTCTATGAGCACGACATGCCACATCAAAATTCTGTACGGTACAAAGTATTATGTGGGTGCTGCTTATGGAACATTAGATATTTTTGTTCTTTCGTTGCAATTCTTAGTCGAAGCGCAGTTCACATTCTGGGAGAGAAAAAGTACTTTTGCCTAGCCTTGCTAAAGCTGTATTAATTACATAAGTCTATTAACAGGTCTATTGGTCGTGATGATGCAAACAGAATGCCAATGCTTTCAACTAGCAAGCTACCAGAACTTGTCTCAGGTCATGACTTTTGGTCTTGTTCGGCCGCCGCTTTACGGTCAGCTTCAGCAGCCCCAGCCGTACCACTGAGACGGTCATCGCGGATAAAGAGAGCAACTGTGAGAAAGGCAATCAACGCAAACCCCATGCCGAGCCAATATGCCCCTCGGTACCCCAGAATTATGTCGGTACCATGCTTATTGACATGTCCCTCAACTGTCGCAGCAAATCCGAGACCCTGGGCGACTGAGAATAGCACCACAGTCGAGATAAATGATCCAGCAACGCCTTGCTCTTCCGGCAAGACCGCGTTGGAGACAATGATGTTGGAGGATGCGAAAGAAAGATCCGGCCCTCCGACGACGAGGAGGCAGGCAGGACCAACGAAAGCCCAGTAGGAGGTTGAGTGTTTGGCGAAGCTCATCAGGAGGCAGCCGAGGAAGAACGAGAACATCGAAACACCGAAGATGAAATGCGCTGGCACTTTCATGATGAATATGCCAACCGACGCCGTCGCGAAAGCACCACCTATGACTAGGGGTGTCATCTCTGCCACGTTCTCAAGGGGACCTTTGTGGCGGACCATGAAAATCCAGACGGTGGTGTAATAGAGGAAGATTCCGAAAGACATCCAGCCAAAGCACATTGCGATCATGATGGGGGTGAAGCCTTTGCGTTTCCAGAGGTGATTTGGCAGAACGGGCGCTTTGACGTATGCCTGAGTGAAGACAAAAGCAACGAGGAGAAGGATGCCGACTATCATGAGGATGTAGACGTAAGGCTTTTCCCAACCAACCACGGGCGCTTGATTCCATGCGAATGAGAATAGGGTGAGGCCGCTGATACCAGTGATGGTACCAAGGTAGTCGAAATCTCGCATCTTCAGCCCTGGTAGAGGAGAACCAACACTGTGGGGAACAACGAGGAAAGAATAAAGGCCCAGGACGAGGCAGCCGATGGCCCAGAACCAGAAACCCCATCGCCAAGTGGACTTCTGCGCGAATGCAGCACCAATGAGCCCGCCAAAGATGTATCCGGCCGGGGAGCAGAAACCGAGGAAAGCGAAGGATATATTTTTCTTCACTGAGAATGGCTCGAAAGATCGTCCCAAAAGTGCGAACGCGTTGGGAACCAGGGCACCACTGCCGACACCCATCATCGCGCGGCACCAGTCGAAGAATATTATATCATCGGCGAATCCGGCAGCCAGAGACCAGACAGCCATCCAAGCCCATCCGCCCATGAAAACATATTTGTGGCCGAGGTGATCTCCCAATCGTCCCGTCACCAAGACGAAGACACCACCGCAAAGTGCATATGCTGATAGAAACCAGGATAATTGGCCATTGCTTGTTTCGTTCATTGTTTTTCCGATTTGAAAGATGTTGAAAGCGGACAAGCCTAGACCTCCAACAGAGAAGAGCTGTGATATGCCCACAAGGGCGATGAAAAGAGCTTCTTGGAATGTTGAGGAGAAATGATTGTAATGTGGAGGCGCTGCAGGCTCGCCCATGCCGCCAGGTCCCATGGCATCGACGTTGGTCATCTCATATTCGTCTTTGCTGAACCGTCTGTCGTCGGGGCTCGTAGTAGAAGACATGGCGACGTTTCTTTGCAGGGTGAATAGGAGCAAAGTCAACGCTGAGGAAGGATGTGGAGATAGAGTGGATCAGAGTCGTCTTCGATGGATGTAAGACTGTAAGGATTTTGCTGGGCACCAGGGTTTATATGATCCTGTGCCGTCACGCCGTCTGCCAAAGTAAGCGCCGCCCCTTGATGTCAAGATCTTCATTTTGGCAACCTGTCGGATTTTATACAGCGGAAAATGGTGAAGCTCCGCGGGAGTGCCAAGACTCCGATGTATCAAAGCAACCGCAAACAACGCCGCTGACACAGAAAGAATAGAGTTTGCACTTAGCCAAATGCGGAAAGCGCAATGCTCGGTCACCATCTGACATGAGATTCTAATTTCTCCATGCCATACTTAGTTCGGTTACACAATCTTAGGTGATCCTTTCAACGTCATCCGCAGCGTCGATTGCTCTATCAATGCTGACCCCGGTCGGAGCAGCCTTATTGTCGACTGGCGGCTGTCAAACATGAAAAAGCAATACTCCGAGCGACGTTGCTGATCATTAAAATGCATACCAATGTTCCGAAAGCACCTACAGATACCAGCGCCAATAAAAATCCATCAGCCCAGTCAGGACCTGCACGGCATGACCAGCCTCCGAAGAAGGGTAAAGACAAGAAAATCTGGAGCTGCCATTCATGTCGACGACGAAAGCTCAAATGTGACCGATCTGATCCCTGTGGAGCCTGCCAGGCGCGCGGTGAAGGTAATTCGTGCACCTGGGAAGAAGGTCAAAGACCTGAGTATGCATGGTCAGCACCTTGAATACACGCGTCGCTAACCCTGGCTTGTTTTCCGATAGGAAAAATAACCGAGAAAGTTTGGAACAACTTCCGAGCTTGATTCAGAAGCTCACGCAAGAGGTGAAGGAGCTCAAGGCATCTAACGCAGAGTTAGTACAAAACTTCCTACACAAAGGGGGAACCACTTCTTTGGAAGATCGATCGACGACTCTCCGCAAAACGCAAGATGTCAGTCCTGTGGTCGGTAGGTCTGGGACGAGCTCCCTCAATCCTGTTTCATCTCCATCTCGGTTGCCACGAGCCCCATTCCTGACCATGTGCTCTGCTCTACCTCAAGGGTCAGACCTCTCCCATCAAAATCCTGACCGACAGCGCTGGACGCATTCGCGGATAGCGGCTTTGCTCCCGGAAAGTAATCTGTTATGGGGACTACTATGTCATTTTGTAAGTATTCTTCTTTCGTCGACCATAGGAAAATAATGGTACGGTTTACCTCGAGACGCTCTTACACTGCGTCAGTTTCACGTTTCCGCATCGTTGACTGGATTTATTGACGTTTCGCAATTACTCTCTGAGCTTGAGGAAGTGGAGCATGTCCGTAGAGGGATGGAAAATCGCAGCTCAACTATATCTGTTGAATATCTTGACGTGAAGGTGTCCCTCATTCTTGCCTGCGCAAGTCTTGCTGCAACGAACCTCGACACGGCTAAAGCGGAGGAGCTTGGTATTGGTCGTCTGAATATTGACGCATTTGCGAGGGAGCTGTGGAAAAAGGCAAGAATGCTGATTACGCCCCTAGAGTTAGACTCTTTTCCCAGTGGTTCTGAGGCAGTGCCAAAAGCACACTCTTCTCTGGCTGACTCGCAAATGAATGCACATCAGCCAGGGCTCACTTCATCTTGCCCTCCAGCTACGCTCCTGAAAATCGTGGCCATAAAGATCATACTACTTCTCGCCGCTCGATCTTTTGCCGGACCATCAGAATATCTCAAGCTCCATCTCGACGCTATTTCTTCTGCCGTGGAAGCTTCATTGGATTCTCCCTGCGATGACGAAGTCTCACTCGAAGAACGTGAATGGCGATGGCAGCTCTGGTCTTCCCTTTGTGTTCTTGATTGGACTTCTCCAGGTATATACCACAACGGTAGCTACTTTATTCGGCCGGAAATGCACAGCGATCCTCCATCGAAGATTCCCGGGATTCCTGATGACGGAACATACTCGCCAATGATGGAAATGGAGCACTTGGAAAGGCTCGGCCAGACCAGATATTTTTTGGAATACGCCTTAGCACTTGCCAGTCTCTCTTGCAGGGCAGAGGATTGCATCGTCCACCCAGGACCTGTTCTACCTGGTCAGGCTGCGGCACTATGCTCCGAGCTGGATGATTTAGACCACAAACTGAGTTTTTATCATCTGTTAGGCAGCGCCGGAGGAGGACGAGGAGGAGACATGGGGTTCTCGAAAAGCAGCATCAACGGCAGCGCTGGTGGTGGAGGAAGGCAACTCGGAAACAATAGCGGCCATAGTGCAAACGACCATCGACTTTCCAACCAAACAGCCTTGCAAGTGCAATTCGTACATTTGACTCTGATGTTAGGACTCACCCGCTTCAAGCTCTGTCGCCACGAGGCTTTCCACCTTATGCAAGACGCCACGAGTTCTTTGTCCCTACGAACGATGTGCATGGATACCTGCATGGATGCTTGCATCCTTGTCCTCTCTCACAGTAGGAACATCGGTATTCGCACACCGCAAATGATCATCATGGGAGCAGAAGGAATGCGCAGTATTATCTCCGACAATGGGGAGAAACATCCCTACCCTGGCATTTTCCGGCGCGTCATCCAGCCCGCTTCATCCGCAGCTTTAGTAGGACAAGTTCTGCTTCACGCTTCGCGATCTTCCGAAGGAAAGGGTATGATGATGGTGCAAGACAAGAACCCCGGGACAGTCGCAAACAACAGCAATAACCAGAATCCCACCTCACAGTCAACGTCCACGAATGGCAATATGGCAAATAAGGAGTATTACAAATCATATGCAGAACCGTACGTCATGAAAGGATTCGGGCCACAGAGCCCTTGGAATACGAGTGCGAATGGGACGCCTGATACTGGCGCTGCTGCTGCTGCTTCCACTGCTGGGATATTTGGGAAGGAGAAAATGGGGCTATTGCAGTGGCATATCAATGCAGTTGTTGGGGAGCTGGAGGCTCTACAAACGACATCACCGTTGGCGAAGCATAAGTTGGTATTGCATCGGCAGTGTATGTAAGATCTCTCTTGGAATGTGATGTTGACGTGATACCCATAGCGAGACTCAATGTTTTCATCTCACCATTTCAGTCTGGCGGGCTCATGTTGGCGGAAACGCGTCGCCTGTGTATTCAGCTGGTCGGAATACCCACTTTTTGATAGCGGAATTAGTCTCCTGCAATTGACTTGTTTAAAGGAAACTTAAGCATGATTTATTCACATGCATCAGTTTCCCTTGCCTAGTTTTGAATTCCTTTCACTCACGCACCTCATTCTCTTAGAAAATTCTCTTTCATTTTCTTTATATGCCCTTCCATAACGGGGAGTGTGATCGTCCTGATGAATTAGAATGTTTTGGAATTTCTGTTCATTTTATGTGAAGTTTCTATATAAATGTTGTCGGGCAATGCCCTCTCATTGCTCTGTCTCTGGCACTATGGCTCGGAGCCACGGGCACATCCATAGCATACCCTGGTTAATCTTGGACGTGGCTTGAAGCGGGGTCTGCTCGGATCCTCATAACCATGACGGTAGTCATGGTGTATTCTGATTCAGTAATCGATATTTACGCTTCAGGATAGTTTGCCACCTTCTGAAGAAGCACTGATGCAGTGGCGCCATCTAGAGCTACAATTACACTGCGGCCGCACCGGCAGATCTTGAAATATTGGGCTCGGCTGCTGGAAAACATCATGGTGGATTGTTCTCTACCTTCCGTGAACCCAGGTTGAGTGGAAATATCTTCCAGGAAGAAATTCAAAATAACGCGGTGATGTCGTACCTATCGTGTGTCACCCACACCTGTCCTGACATGTTTCTCTTCCCTCGTCTATTGGGAGTCAGGGTCGATGATGTGGATTCTGTGGCAGCTATCATCTTGCTCTATCTACTCTGTTTCTTAACGCTCAATGGACTCATCTGCGAACCCAGAGCCCGCAGACGAAGGTGTTATCGTGCCTTTCAACATCTTAACTACATGCCATGGACAACACCGCCGTTCATACAACCCCGAGGCCCCGCTGGGAACAGGTCATGGTCGCAGGCATGTCGTGTCGATGTTCACAGCGACGACCGGATCTCCAAACCAACCAGATCAAACGCCCACTACACAGCCTGATGATCATCCCGAGATTACGATTGCTTCCGAAGAGGAAGTGGACTCAAATCTCAAGCATCGCCCACTATCTTACAGCGAGCGACCACAGCCAGCAGCTGTTGATTTTGCCCAGCCTTTTACAAAGGATGACATCGATACGAGTACAGAAAAGCAGCAGACTGCCTTGATCGCCGCTCCGGATGATTCAGGCGACACGATTACAGAGCTTGACACGGGCGGCCGATCCTCTGTTACATTTAAGCGCCTGTCACATGTAGCCAGAAGCTTTGTAGGCAGTCACTTGGATCGCCAATCAGAAAGTAGCGACGAGCACTCAAGTCGATTTTCCGCCTTCATCCGCCGTCTCAGCTACATCAGCCATTACTCTAAAGATGAAGAGAAACCTCCTAGGAAATACAAGCGACAAAGCAGAGCGGTACCCAAGAGCTGGAGATTCCTCGGCGTCGATGGTCCTACAGTGGGAGATGCCGTCTCCAATGTCAAAAACAAGCTCCGCACCACCAATTTCCACGAAATGTACGAGAAAGCAAAAGTCAGACAAGAAAAGATTAGGCGTAGCAAGACTGCTCAGCTGATCTTCAGGTATACATTTTATGTCCTCCTTATAGCTACCGTTTACCTGCTCCTTGTTGGTTTACCATTGTGGCGTGGTTTGGTTTGGTATCTGTATATCCTTTTCCAGAAGCATCTGGTGCTCAAAGCAGGTTTGACTATCACCTTTGGCATCGGATTCTTGTGAGCCACCTACTCAACCTAATTGTCATAGCTAACTCGTTAGGTATGCCTATTGCCCCTTATTGATCAACTTTGAACGTACTGCGCCGTTACCCGAGGTCGATGAATCTGGTCGAGCTGCACCTCGAGACAGCGACACAGCCTTGATAATACCTTGCTATAAGTCCGCCAATATTGTCGGCCCGACGATAGAGGCCGCTCTGAAGATATTTCCAAAGCAAAACATTTTTGTACGTGGTTTGGATCTCTGAATTTCGGGGATGAAAGAGCTCATACAGATATAGGTCGTTGCAAACGGTAATTCTCCAGAACCTCTCGACAACACCGCAGAAGTTTGTGAGCAGTACGATGTCTCCCACACATGGTCTCCTCTAGGATCAAAAGTTATCGCCCAATTCGTCGGTTGCTATATCGCGCGCAAGTTTCCCTACGTGCTCCTCATCGACGATGACTGCGCACTTCCACCAAACCTACCCATCGTCTCCGATAGATTGCGCGGCAACATCAAGTGTATAGGGTACATCATGAAATCAGTCGGACCAAATGGAACAAAAGGCACTCTATGTCAACAGGCTCAAGATCTGGAATACAAACTCTCCGGGCTCGCAAAGGCGTTTGCGGGGAAAGTCGGCAGTGTCACTTTCCCGCATGGGTGTATTGTGCTCTGGGATAGGGAGCTGCTTGTCCAGACTTTCCAGGAGCATCCGGGTTTTTCGGTCAGTGAGGATTGGTTTTTTGGGCATGCGGCGCGACAGCTGGGGAGTCGGATTACCATGTGTACTTCGACGTTCGTTGAGACTGAGACGCCGTCGAGCGTGTTTTGGAGTAGTGGGGGCGCGAGAGGGGGGTTTGGAGAGTATGTTTGGAATGTCCTGTTCGTCGAGACTGCAAATTGACAAGGCGGTATAGGATGACTATCTGGTCACAACGTTTCTATAGAGTAAGTTGACTTATTTCTCAAGCCAAATCCCTATCAATTTTCTACTCGAATGAAAAATTCGAAATCTCAAGCCTCACCAGCAAACAACCGACTAATTTCTCCCCATGAAACAGTGGAATTACTTCTTCGTCTCCGGAATCTACTACAACCTAATGTACATATTCTTCGACTGGAAACTCGGCTGGTGGGAAATCGGCGCCAAAATCTTCGTCTTCCAGGAAATCTACGAAACATTGCTCTACCTCCTCGCACCTTTCGTGATCCCGATTTCCTTCGCGACTCGCCCGGCTTTCGCGGCGGAAATATATGTCGCGACGATTGTGATGTACGCTATTAATGCTGCGATCTTTAATTGGGTAGGTGAAATGTCTTCATCTCACGCCCCTAGAAAAGTTTTCGATCCACTCACAAATCAGACTGATTGACGACGATGATAGGTACACCTCCGCTCCCGCAACGAATCCGTAACCCTAAAAGCCTTCATCTACTACAACGGTTTCAAATGGGTCCTCGGCTTCGTCAACATCGCATCCTGCTACTACGCCATCTGGAGCTACGCCACATACTTCGCCCGGCGCCACCCGAAGATCATTGAAGACGACAAGGCGATTGAGATTGTGCTTGCGTTGGAGAAGAGGGATTTTTGTGAGGAGAGACAGGGGGAGATTGATGATTTGAATGAGTTGATGGGGAAGATTGCTAGGCCTGTTAGTGGGGAAGGAGGGGGTGGAGGGAGGAGGAGTAGAAAGAGTGTGATGGTGACGACGACGAGGATGGGGGCTGTGGAGTGGTAGGAGGGGTTGGGGGAGGAGAGTGATGGGGATTAGGACAAATGGATGGGTGAGAATGAACGCGGTTGGAGGTATCTGGTTCGGTTCCTTCCTTGAAAAGAAGGTTTCACAATTGTTTGAAATCAATTATGTGCTGGGTCGGGGTGAACAATTCGATCGTGTAAAGAAAATAAATGTCCAAATAAGAGTGTATAATTCTACTGGTCGAATACCGAGGCGAAAGTGCCTTTTCGCCCCCAAAAGATCGACGCAAGGGGCGGGAGCAGCCGGAGCTAAGATAATGCATAGTAATCTCCGAAACTTGAAGCTTCAATCGCACTTGCCTTTGCTGTTGCCTCGAGCCTGAGTCAGATCTTGAAAAGGTAGCTCCGTACTTCAGTATGTTTCATGATCCACTTCCTTACGAATGAGTCCCATGCTAGGTATGATAGCATGCTCTATGCTGTCTCAATCTAAAACGTCATGAAAATTTTGTTGTCAGCCCATTACACTCGTTCATTCACCATGCCAAGGACGCCAGCCTTGTGTCTTCATCACAAATAAACAGTCATCCATCACTTTGCATATTTACACTTCCAATAACCCCGCTTTATCAGCTACTGTAACTGCCATCGTTGCTTTATTCAGCCTTCTTTACATGCCAACCACTAAGCACTTCGCTTCCTAGCCCTGGGACTGCCACATACGACTATCGATATACCCAGGACCTAAAGTCGTTTCTTTGCGTCAGCTGTCGAACCAATCATTATGCCGCGCAAAGCCTATGTCGAGGACCTCCAGCAGGCAATCGAATCCTTCGCCCATCCTAGGATAGCTGCAATCCGACCTGGCCTGGAGGATGGATCTTTAACCTTCGACTATCTCCTTCCCGAGCACGAGGTACCCGTTACCACTATCCACGCCTTAGTGACAGGTCAGTCTTCCACCTCAACAAAAGCTTACGGTGCTGATTGTGGAAGGTAGATGTGGGCGACTACCCTTCCTCTCACATGTACATGATATACACGACGTCGGAGAACATCCCCAGCCACATCAGTACCGCTATAGAAGACGTGGGAACCCTCGATGGCCTCCGAGTCAGTGAAATGCTGTCCAAAATCGCCAGACTTCTTGACAAAGCAACAATCGGTTCACGGCTCGATCCACTGGACCTTGAAGATGATGCTATGGACTGTGAGGATGCTGACGCGGAACCCTCTGATGAAGAACTCGACGAAGACTCTGAACCTGAATCAATCGACGTATGGTCTCCAAAGTCGCCTGCTCATCCTACCTCTAGTCTTCAACTGCCGCAAGCCAATGGCTCCAGACCTCGCCGTGGTAGATCGTCTATTCAGGTCAGCAATCAAAGAATTCGGGCAGACTTCAGGGCTGTCAAGGATGCAGGGTTCCGAGTTGCTCATCTTGGTGGGCTACTAGACAACGCCGATGAGGGCTTCATCAGCATCTCTATACGCGTGTCCAAACTTGGTATATCCGAGGAAGCTATGCAAGCATGGCATATGAACCCGAACCAGTACTTTCTGCTGCTGATTCGATATACTACCGGTTACCAAGATCTCAATGCACTACTCGGCTCGAGCAGCTCTCAGGGCGTTTTCTTTCGTGTTGGGTTAAGTTACAGTTACAAGATACCCATTGTTGAAGCCATTGAGGCATTCAGTCAGATGAAGAAAAAGACAAGTGAAACGCTACATGAATGCAACACAGCACAAGATAGAAACGATGACGCAAGGTTGCAGCCTTGTTTCATCGGCAGTCCATTACAAGATCTCATGAATGAACGACTGCTGGCCATCATCCATTACCGATCTGCCTTCGGATTCGGATGGAAAGGGGCTGAAGCTTGGTATACTGATCACCAAGGCTCTAACTGGTCCACCGATGAAGAAATCGATACCAAGTACTACTCGCCGGACATCTCAAGCCAAGCAGCAGCCTTGCCAAGAATCGTTACCGATGATCACTTGTCAAGAAGCTTGTCAAAGCCCTCATTCCCCTTAGCTGCTATGCAATTTGCTCTTCGTCACCTTGTTCGATGCACCGAGTTTTGCTTGGTCTGCCACTCGCCAGTGGAAGACGATTTCGAGGCCTTGAAACCATACGTTTGCTCAAAGCCCCTCTGTTTGTATCAGTACATGGCTTTTGGATTTGGTCCTAGCATCGAACATGATATCGTCTCCCAACCGCATGTGGTAGACCTTCTGATAAGCTTTTGCTATGCGAGCGCTGCCGCGGGGAAATTAAAGAATCTTCCTTACGGATTGAGCTTGAGTGTTCCCTCACCTAATCTGCTTCCTTCACGCCCGAGGTTCCCCACTTACGGTCCGTATGGCATGGTGCAAGACTCTAATGGGAGTGACGACGCGGCGACCAAATCCGAAACCCGTCTCGCTGTCCAGCCATTGCACAAGGCCAGAAAATACAAGGCAAAGTTCGATCAGGCAAAAATGGAACTCATCTTACCACCCGGAGAAACGCTCCTGTACCCTAATCAGTGGGTCTTCATTACTAATCTCGGGGATGTACATGAGTATTTCCACTGCAGAGTCGCCGAGACCTTACATCCCACCATCCGTCTAGGGCCACCCATCAAGACTTCATCGATCAATATTGATGCCGAAGCACCATCGGACAATGGGCCCCCTCGACCGAACTTTGGACCTAGACCGTACACGACACCATACAATTCTACTCCGACACCAGCCGAGACACCAGCAGCGACACCTCCTTTGACTATTAGCGGGTCCTCCAAGTATCCCTTAGTCGAATTCGTCATATACGATCAGAACTTTGACGACCTTTCGTTCAATGATAAACAAACGATAGTTTGCACGCTCCTCGATACTCTTCCTAGTGTAACCGAGATGAAAGAATACCTCCAAAACAAACGTGGCAAGGACATGGCTCTCAAGAATTGGTCGGATCGCATCAGCCCTGCTGCAGCGGGAGTGCTCCGATGGATCATTGCTTCTAACAGATCGTGTATAGTCCAAGTCGATCACATTGAAGAAGGATTATCTCGTGCATCTGAAGAACGAGTCAGCGGAATGTCGCGGTGGATGCAATTCCGATTCGCTCAAGGTGCACCCGATAAGGAACAGAGATTCATCCAGTCAATTCGTAATGTCACTGCAAGCACTGAGTATCCTACCCAATACGCCTGGCATGGATCACCATTACACAACTGGCACTCGATTGTTAGAGAGGGTCTACACTTCCAACATACAGCGCATGGACGAGCATTTGGACATGGGGTTTATCATGCTACAGATGTCAATACCAGCCTCGGGTATAGCATGATGTATAACTATAGTGGAAACGATGGTAAATCGTGTGATCGATGGCCACAAAGTCAACTCAAGATCAGTCAAGCAGTTGCCTTAAATGAAATCGTCAATGCGCCCGCTCAATTCGTAAGTTCCAACCCACATCTCGTTGTGGCGCAACTGGACTGGATCCAAACCCGTTACCTGTTCGTCAAAATCAATTCTTCCGTCAGATTTGATCCGGATGTCCAACCCCAAGAGGCCTTCCCTCAAGATCCAAAGTATACACCAACTGGCACCGATCGCGCGAAGATAGTGATTCCCATGACAGCGGTCAGCAGGTCTCGACGACCACTGTCAAAGATGACCCAAAACGGAGATAAAAAGATCAAATTAGCTAGAGGCTCTGAAATCGACAGCGCCATAGCGTTGAGCGACGATACCGATATCGAAGACTTGCGGATTTTGCTTTCAGATGACGAAGAAAAGTCTGCAAACTCAGGCCGGCCAGACCCTCATTCCGATGGCCCGCCGATGACAGATTTTGTCCCTGGTTCACATGATCATCAGACTTTCCCACTCCTCGAGCCACCTCCATATGCTACATCCATGGCGACAAGAGCCCTACAGCGCGAGCTCAATAGTACACTCAAGATTCAAGATGCGAGACCGGCGCACGAACTTGGATGGTATATCGACCGCGATCTCATTAGCAACATGTATCAATGGATCATCGAACTTCATTCTTTCGAATCAGAACTACCTCTTGCTAAAGATATGAAAGACAAAGATCTCAAAAGCATTGTAATGGAAGTTCGGTTCGGGAAGGATTACCCCATGAGCCCACCGTTCGTCCGCATTGTTCGACCTCGCTTCTTGAGCTTCATGGCTGGTGGGGGCGGGCATGTCACCGCAGGAGGAGCGCTTTGTATGGAATTACTTACTAATTCAGGTTGGAGCGCTGTTTCGAACATGGAATCTGTACTACTACAGGTGAGACTAGCGCTATCTTCTACAGACCCGAAACCAGCACGATTGGAACCGGGCAAGGTGAGAGATTATGGTGTTGGCGAGGCAATTGAGGCGTATATTCGAGCATGTCACGCGCATGGGGTCAGTATCCTGGATCTTGACAGACGCGTCCGTACTGATCTTGTCCTAGTGGCAAATTCCTTCTGATTTTCGGTCGAGCTATACCCCGAGTTACGAGGGAAAGGCACTTCCAGCAGTGCCTCCGATGCCTCGAATGAGACGAGGTTGATGATCTTTGAGACGGCGTTAGGTGGTCATATAGATACCCATGGGAAAGACGCATCTGAGTATGGCGTTGTGCAGCATGTAGCATCCAAGCACCCACGGGATAAGGGGATAAAGGATCAGTGCTCTGATTATAGGAGCTCTTTGATGGAAGGCATGCTACTGTATCATCTCATGCTTGTAGGTCTTATACGAGCTAGGGGAATCAATTAGTAGAACAGAGATGTTTTTGAATGTGCTTTGGTGAGACGCCTTCGCTGTTGAGATAAACCGATGAGAGCGCCAAGACTCACGGAGATAAATGGATATAATAACTGTTAGCTTTGTTTACATCGACATAATTTGGCACTTCTGTGACCAATCCTTGACTTTCTTCGATTCGTGGGAATTGTATCTCAACTCTAGTTTCTTTAATCATTGTCATATGCTAATCCTTTCTCCCAATGTCTCTCACCAGTCGATCCGGCTGTTCATCGCCTGACCCTCTTGCCGCATCCCAAAATAACTCATCACCATCCAAGGCAAGAAACAGAAGAACATCTACGCCTCGAAAACCATTGGGCGTAACGACGGGCAATCAACAAGCTCACGAATTCTCTATTACTACGCCTGACCTTCGCAGAATAAATGGAAGATCACCGAGTAAGAGCCGTGGCGTTGACGAGCATAGCGAAAACCCATGGCAAATTCGCATTACAGTCCAAGCACAGCAAACCGATTCCCGGGAAAAGTTCGGTGTTCCCAACTGCTCACCAACGAAGATCTTCAGCGAGAAAACTTTCACGACGAAAGTGCCGTTGAAAGCCGGAGATGAGACTTCGCCAGTTCGGAGGAAAGTCAAGGGGACCCCGAGAAAGAGACGGAGCACTCCTACAAAAGGTCGATCGCCGTCGAAGGCTCCGATAAATGGAACGCCTGGATTGGACACAAGATCGTCGATGGAGGATACAGAAGTTGTCTCACCAGCTATACCGAAGAGAGGCAGGGGGCGACCTCGAAAAAGCACTGTCTCTACGAGATCTACATCCACAGGGCCGTCAAACGAGGAAAATCACAATGATCCGTATCCACAAATATCTCCATCTAAGCACACCTTCAAACGTTCTGCTTTCCATACGGAAGACAGGTTGGGTGAGCAACATGACGAAGGGCGGAGGATATCCGAGAATGACGATGAGCATCGAGAATTCGATTCAATCCTAGAAAGCGAAGGTTTCAGCATGGTGTCTGTGTCATCGCTTCCATCAGCACAAAGTGCGTCAGGCATTGTAGCAGATACAGCGGCAATGCTCAACAGTCCATCGACCTCCCCTTCAAAACGCAACATCACTCCATCTCTGGCTCAGCATTCTCCCATACCTCCTCCACCTCCGAAGCCAGCAGCCGTGGTGCAAGCCACTCGTGAAATCGATAAGCCAACGAACGGCACACCTAGACTTGCTCGCGTCGTTCGCGCAGGCATTGCTCTACAAGGTGTTTTGAGTCCGGCAAACCATAGCCAAGGTTCACGGCAGTCTTCATCACGATTCAATTCTCCGTCACCGTTACCAGCTAACATGTCGCCGAAAGAACGCTTGGATGATCTGTTCAGCGGTTTTGGGCCGGGAACCAGACGAGAGCTTCGGGCAGGATTACGTCTTGGAGAAGAGCTTGCTAAGAGGCAGAAACCTGCAATACGGCCCGATGCTCATCTTGGTGCGCAAGACAATGAGGATGTGTTCAACGCTGACCCCGAGGTTCTATATCCCCAGCTGCCCGGGATAGGGGCAGCCAGTGGCTATAGTCTGAAAGTCCCTGGGCCTTCAATGACAGCGTCTTCGTCCTTTCTCAACAACCAGCTTCCTAGCCCTGCCCGAAGCGACGTTGACATCGAGGATGATCGGATGAGTTGGAAATTCGATACTTTGCCCCGACATGTTGGACCCCAACAACCATCTGCAGAATCATCAGAGGCCGCTTCTTCCGCACGCGAAGGAACCTCCCAAATAGATCGTACTATGATGGAGAGAGAGGCCGAGTGGCAACGCGAACGGGAAGCAGTCAGCAGACAGATCCAAGACGCCAATTCAAGTCAGGTCATAGTCATAAACAGCGATGACGACGACGACAAAGAGGACGACGATGCAGAGGATGACGAAAGGGATCCAAGCCCTAAAGAAGCGGACGTTGAATATGACGGTGACATCTGGCAAGAGGAAGCCCAGAATTCACAGACAAGCCAGACGACGTCTGATACACCTCCAATCTTTCGTCAGACCGAAGCTCCGAAACCACGTAGAAGTCAATTACCGAGCCCCTGGATGCGAAAGAGTAGAGACATTTCGGAAAGCACACAACCCTTTGATGATTCGAAGCTCTTCGATCGAACGAAGGAAAGCGAAACCCCCTACGGATCGAGCAGTATACAAGAATCCGTGATGACTACGCCCACTCATGTCGCCGACCAGAGGAAGAAACGAAGCAGCCAAAAGAGTGATAAATCTCTTCTCAGCAGCGCGACTGATGACGACGGCCAGGGATGTTCTAGCGATCAAGAGCTGGACAGTGGAGATTCATTCGACGACGCCAGCCGCCTTGAACCCCAATTCCTGAGCAGTCAGCAATCTATGCAGTATGATACGACAGGACCGCTAGACAAAGGCACTGAGCTAGAATCGAACATCAGCACATCAGCAAGTGAAATGCTGGAGGAGGTACTACGACCACAAACACCACTCCCTCAAACATCCACCCCAAAATCAAAAACACCAAAGCAAGTCAGATTCAGCGAAGAAGCAACTCGTCCCCGCCTATCCGAACTTTCAGCTCCAGAACCTGCTCCCCTACCACCTTCTCAATCTTCCTGGTTCAGCCGCGTGACCTCCCTGTTACCAACATGGGGGACCACTACCGCCATTGCACCATCAGCAGCAGCAGCAATCCCCCTCCCTTCACGGCCAAAGCGTATAATCCGTCTTTCGGACGTGGATAAAGGTCCCCTACCGTTGTATATGCCATGGACGAAATCTCACTGGTGGGCGCTTATACACGTTGTTCGCCAATCTCAAGCTACCCCCTCCATAATCCCCCAATATAGTGCAAAAATGGCATCGGCACGATATCTAGGGTCTGTGGTCTCGGTTAATCAATGGAGTAAGACGATCACGAAAATGGATTGTGCGGTTGCTGAGCGCTTCCTTGAAGTCCTTAAAAAGAGAGGAACGGTGGAGGGGATTGAGTGTGCGGCGAGGAGGGGTGGGCAGATGCAGTGGGGCAAGCTTCCGGGCATGTGGGTGGATCTGGATGTTGTGATTAGTGCGGTGGTGAGTCAGTGGGCGAGTGATGTTCAAGATGGGGTGGCGGGGTTGGGGTGGGGGGATAGGGCGGGGTTGAAGGAGGGGAGTGGGAGGGAGCGCTGGGGGAAGGGGGATTTGGATCCTGATGGGGTGGGGGTGGAGTATATTTTGTGATGATGGATGATGGATGGTGGAGGGAGAGAAGAGTGATTTAGGGTTTTTTGTGCTTGTGGTTGGGGGGTTGGAAGTGATTTGCATGATATGAGTTAGCGAGCGGGTTTGGGTAGATTGAGAGTGTATGATACCAATGATAGAAGTTTGGGGTGTCATGCCGTTGATCAACGAAGCCCTGTTCTGGTTTTGAATTTTCTGTTTTTTATTTTATTCGAGGTAGATCTCCTCCCTTAACCTCCGTAAAAACCCGGCGCCGCTACCTGTCCTTACTGGCATCTCCTCCCTTCTTCCTACCTCATTCCCTCTTACCCCTGTAACCCCATTCTCTCCCATTCCCTTCTCCCCACCCGCAACCCCCTCCATATTTAAGATTTCCCCTTCAACCCACTCCTCTAGATCATGCACCCATTTCCTCCTAGCTACTTCTTCACTTGTACCTTTCCATACTTCCACACACTGTTTTAATTCGGCGACCCGATGTCTGGCGTTTTCGATATCTTCTTCCTCTAACATTATTTCAATTTCGGAGCGGAGGCGGGAGAGCGCTTCTTGGCCTTTCACCTCGGCGTCGGCTTCGGGGCTTTGACTTTGTTGCTGCTGGGATTGCTGCTGGGATTGCTGGCTGCGGGTGGAGACGGGGGTGAAGGTGGTTTTTGAGGGGATAGATGTAGAGGAGGAGGGATGGAGGAGGGGTGGAGAAGGGAAGGTGGCATCGGCCACGACAAGGCTAGGGAGAATGTTTCTTTGGTTTTTTGCAGGGCATAGCGTATGGAGTGGAGGGTGCGGAGGTTCTGTATAGAGGTCTGCGCTGAGGTGGGGTCTTGTTGCGAGGGGGTTTTTGTTGATGTTGTTGATGGGAGGAGGGGGTTTCGTGATTGTGCTGGTTGTGATGGTTGTGATGGCATGGTTTGAGGGTTTAAGAGTGAGGGGAGTAATTTTGATGTGGTGGCTGTAGTTGTTTGGGAAGATGACTGTAATATTTGATCCGAGATTATATCGTCGTTATTATGGTCGTTGGGAGAGGGGAGTGTAGCCGGCAAAATCATCCGCACATCTCCCCCAACCTCCCCTCCTTCCCCCAGCGCCGAAACCAAAGCATTTGCCTCGTCGCGAAGCAATTCAATCTCATAAGCCAAACGGGAAGAGCGCCGGAGAATTTCATCCGTCAATGTTGTGAGGGTGGCGGAGAGGCGGGTTGTTTGCGCTGAGAGGGTGGTTAGGTGGGTTTGGGTTTGCGTTGTTATTGTTGAGAGGGTTTGTGGTTGTTGTTGTTTGGGAGCGGTGGAGGAGGGGGGAGGGGGGAGGGTGGAGTTGAGGTAGGATGTTGCGGAGAAGGAGGGGGAGAGGAAGGCGTAGAGGGAGGGGTCGGAGAGGTATGGGGATTTGGGGATGGAGGGTGGGAGGGGTTCGGTGGCTGTCATTAGATCCTTGGGTTGTGAGTGTACGGAGGTAGCTTTGGATTGCATGCGTTGGAGTTTGGAGGAGTAGTCGAAATATTGCCAAGAAAGGCTTGGCGCTGGAGGGAGCGAGAATTATCAAATGTTTGGACGATTGATGATATGATATCTTCTCGAGTAATCATATCACGGCTTTTTCTACGCTTTGTATCTCAAGAAAATCCAATTATTAACTTGAAAAGGTAGCCCGGGTGTTAGTAGCACCTCACGGAGGTTTGAAGCCCTCAGGGGTACAGCCATCTGCTCTGACGAAATCCAACGATGTTGTAAAGCCGAGCTCTCACACTCAATACAAAACAATCGGACATGTCAAAATACCTAGAGCTACACGTGCCGTAGGTGACATGGAATTCTGATTTTGATGTCCATACACGATAGGACCGATGTCATCGAAACCATATAATTCCCAAGCGTGAACGTGTTAATATTTTCATCTCGAAAAACAGTGTTTGAACCCTTTCCTTGCCCGATGATACATTAACGAGTCTTCTCTCACGATGACGCCCCGCTGTCGCTTCGCCGTTTCGTGAAAAGTACTAAGCGTGGTCGCGTATATGACATTGGTTGACCATTTCATTACACAATAGAGTAAGATAATAACAATTTGCTATGCTATAATCATGGCCAAGTTGAAGAAGTTCGTCGAGCAACTAAGCTTCAGTCGTTTCGCTGCTATTGCCATTGGCTTGGATATTGTCTTGTCGAGTATTAACTTGTTGGTGGATGTCATATACGCGGAAGGATTCACACTAGAGGTCGGGTCAATTGCGCACCACTTGAGGCTATGACTTTGTGCCCAGGCGATACTCTGTCGAGGTACGCTCTTTTTCAAATCTATCCGCAACAACCAGTCAAGGCCGGGTTCGTGATCAAGTTGGGCTGTAAGACTCATAAGATGGCTATAAGAATGGACTCTTTGCCAGGAATAAGGGTCAGCTCAAGAGTTGTCCACGGTATCATAAAGGAAAGGTAGCTGCAAACCTCGTGTGTAGCAATAATGTCATTTCATTTTCTCAGAGGCATATCGCTCATCCTCTCAACTTCGCCTCTATTCTTTCATACTTCGTTCGGCCAAAAGGCGACAGCTTCATGCAACAGCCGGCTGCAGGCATCGCAACAACCAGACGTATACAACGTCGTATTTGATTCTGACGATCTTTTTGTTTATAATGCCGAAAACTGTGCCTCTACCAATCAGAAAATTATCCCTTCGGGTTTCCCAGTAATCGACTGTGCTGCGGCCATAGAAGCTATCTGCGGCACAACATCGAATGTCTCCGCCGTGGCTGGGAGCTGGACGTGGGCATGGCATACGACTCAAGGAAGCACCTGCCAAGCAGGTCTCTACCAAGCAATTAATGCCGATTCAAATGGTGTAGGTTTTCTCGACGAGAAATGCTGCCTCGCCAATTTCCAGGCTATGAATAAATTGTTGACACCCACCCCTGGAGCCGCGGGAAAACCGCAGCTTGACCCTGAAGCAGGCAACCGGCTGAGCGTCAACATTGCGCCTGGGGGATTTCCATATACAGCGGGCCAGTATAAAGGCGGAAAATTAGTCAACGAGGATGGCTTGCAGATGACTACTGGGTATCCGTCTTACATCCTGCAAGCGTAAGAGTCCTAAGGCCGAATCTTGCATCTAACATTGTTCTAATGTACATAGTGTTGCTGCACCATATCCATACTCGGCGCCAAACTGCACCCGCGGTCAAGTTGTATAGCTGGCTTTCACAGGATGGAGAGGTTGGAATCTAGGGGAGACAGTTCATCAGTGATGATATTTGCCGCGTCTGAAGATTATATTAGGGCATCAACGGGAGCGTACAGGGATTGTAGGAAATTTGCATGGAAGGTAGAAAGGTAAGAAAGATTCTGTTCATGAGTGCGAGATCACCAGTTATTCTCTTCAAATAGCCAAATCGGAGGCCTTCCTGCTCTCTTGACTAAGCCACCGATAGAGGATAGAGGCGGGCAAAGCAAATTTGAGAAAGTATGAAATGCTCTGTGTATAATTAGGCTGAGGCGCTATGTCAAATCTTATGCACGTGGAATAACGGTCGATATCCCTGCAGATGCGGTGATCCGTGTTTTAATGTCCCGCATGTCACCAGCGCCACATTCGGTCCACGAGGGTCTAGTCCCTGTGAGCGTCAAGGCAACGGACCGTGGACGAAGCGAATTGATCAGGCGGCTGCCACGGGAATAACATTGCAGCCTGGCTACCAATTGACTGAATGGTGGAACTTGACACCATGTTAAGAGTCTTCTGTCTGCACGGCCGTGGCTGTAGTCAAGGCTCGGCCAGGCTTATGTGGTGCTGGCGGAAAGGCGGATAGAGTGGAAGCACATAAATATAACCAGGGTTCCTCCCAATCCCAGGAAAAGTCAGATTTATCCCTGCCTCCCGCAGATGGAGCGTTCTAGACGCTCACTGGCAGTCCACCATTGGTCCGACGGCTGCAACCCCAGCTTCTGTCCTTTACCACAATTTACCACGCACAAACACCACACGCCTTCCCGCTTTTTCTTGCCTTTACTTTGATTTTCCACCTCTTCCATCGAACCTGACGATCATTTCTTCTGTCGATCACTTMCTCTTTAGCAAAATTCGAGATCGGAACCTCCTCCGTCAATCATCACGAATCTTATATCTGTGCCCTGATCAAAACTGATATTTCAAGTGTCAAGACCATCGAAGTCTTTGCATCTTTTTCGTTCTGTAAACAATTACCAGTGTCCTTCGGTATCTCGAGAGTTGCGAAATCCTATGACTATGAGATTGTGTCGATGATAATGACAGTGGAAGACCTGTTCTGAGAATTGCTAGGACAAAGTGGTATACAGATGGCTGCCAGAGGCGCCCATGCTCTGGTGCCTCAACAGCCTGGAATTCTTAGAAGTTCTTCCGATTCAATAGTTATGGAAAAGAGGAGAGGAGACATTGGAGTTGGGGAGCACGGAGATATGAAGGGCAGGAGTGAGGACCAAGACATAAACCACGAAGATATCACCATACAAACGATTGGAAATGGAACACTCATCGTCGCCATGGCATCATCCCCAAACTCCAAGGCAATTCCACGCGCCAAAGCAAAGCAAAAACTACAACTGCCTTCTTTCCAATCTTTAGGCATCGCTGTTCCTTACCCTACGAGTATCCTGACACCACCAGACGAGCCTTCCAGTATGGAATGGCAATCTCACGATACAAAGGATTCGGGGGCTACTCCCAAGGCAAGCGAATCGTTACCCAGCAATGTTCAGCAAAGCAGCACCCCTCAAAGCCCGTTTCTAAGCAACGCCATCCTCGGAGCGAGCAACGACACTCCCACTCAAGGTCCCGTCGGGGCTCTAATATCACCCTCTGTTCCCTTAGCCAATGATCCAGCTAGTGGATCGTCAAATTCTAGTACTGCGACAGAGGTGCCTCCAAATTCGCCCTGGCTTGAGGGAGCGATCTCGGTTATACGTAAGTGTTTAGTATGCTGACTCTTTCTGATGGTAGTATATACTGAATTATGCCAGTATCCCACATTTCCGATGACAGTAGTGCGACGGGTGTGATCAATGTCCTCTATCACCTCCAACCGTGCCCATTCTCTCGAGCCGAATTAGGCGCCCCTTCCGCATTGAGAAGCATCATCAACGCTCTCCAGACGCGATTCGAACAAGTGAGCGCAGACAGGTTCATCGAGGTCACCCATGTGGTTCCTTTCAAATCCAGCTTTTCTCAATTACCTAATAGTCCGGTAACGACACCAAACAGACCTGCAGTCGAGGCCAATATGGGTGATTACTTCTCAATGCACAAGACAATCGTCTTCGCAAAAGGAACCACTGTCGCGAGTCACGCCGAATCTCGCAAGACCCTCACGGAGAACCCTATGAATAAGGGGATCCCTCAGACTGTTGTCGTGCCTTCGAGCATTACTATCTCAGTATTGGAACGCTTCATTCCGCCAGCTACCAAGGAAGAGTACCTTGACCTATTCAAATGGAACCAACCTTCAGCTCTGGTTGATCGCATGGCTGAACTCAAGCCCGATAATGGAAACCTGGTGCTCATCTACCCAACTAAAGAAGGTGCTATGACATTCAAGAACAAATACCTCGGACCTGTTCTTGATCCCGTATTACGAACGATAATGGGTGTACACAATGTTTCGCCTTGGCTAGTATCCGACATTGCCAACCTTGAGGCTATCGACAGTATGCGCGACTATGAGCATTTGAAGGTCAAGATTGCTCAGCTGATTTCAAACATGAACAGCAAGGCAGGCGGCAAATTACATCGTTTCAAGATTACCGAGGCCAGCAAGCAGAGCGTTCACATAGGACGTGACGCCTGGGCTGAATGGCTTACTGAGCAAGAGTTGCCACGGCTTCGGCAGATCATGAACGAATACTACGGACGAGGGATAAACCTACCACAAGTTACAGCCGCAGGACTCGTTCGTGAGGTTGTCGATGGCATCAAAATACGACCTTACGAAGTAGGTCAAGCCCCTCACGAAGGTATTGAGGTGGGCGTGTTTGTCATTCAGAGGTTACAATGAAATCATGGAAAGCGAAGGCGTTCTCGGGGTGGATAGACGATACCTCAGCAAGGTGTCAAAGACAAGGAGCAATTCTTTCAACCAGGATACGGTGCCATTCAATGGTAATCATAATATATACGATCTCCATAGGGGAACTCCCTTCATCTACACTACTCAAAGGAGAACTAGACACATTCAAAAATTATCATATATGACCAATAGTGCTTAGACGTTGCAGCTATCCACCTCGCAGTCTTACGGGCCATATTGCCTACAACCGGCAACTCCGGTTGACTGCTCTCCACTCTGTGGAATTGACTCACCGCTAACAACTTGGATTGACTCATTGAATACTGCCAAGAAGTGATTTTGAGTCAGTGAGAAGCCTAAATTCTAAGCGCCGATGTTAGCTCCGTTATGATCACCTTAGCTCTAAATAAGCTCACCGGGCCGATCGGACTTAATGCAGGACCATGAAGATTTGGGACGAATTGATAACAAAACACATATCTATCCAATAGGATCGACGAAGTGAGGGCCTTTGCCGGATGCCGTTCGATGATCACATCAGCATTTCAACCTGGGACCCACTAAATTAATCCTAGTCCCACAATGCTTTTGCTTAGAATAGGAATGACGTGCGCCGGTCGAGGAAATGTCACTGACAAATCCACCAATATATGTAAGCTGGTGCTTCGTACGACAGTATTCTTTCCCAAATTCTCGGGCTCTCGACATAGTACCTCCGGTCGCCTTGCAATTGGCCCTTTTGTTGCTGTGAAACCACCATAGAAACTTTATTACCAAGCTTTTTGTGCCGTCATCATGTTTGGCCAACAACCGGGCGAGCTGTACCGGAAACAGACAGAAACAAGCGGTAGGCAGTCAATCTCAAGTGCAAAACTAGGCCACAAAGAGCATTCCTAATTGCAATTCCAGCACCTGATGCCGATCTGCACAACACAGCACATCATAACCCTCCGTTACCGGACGTCGTAGGAAATACCATAGAGGATGGAGTCGTACCGACAGCTGCAACGACGACCGCCGTCCCCTCTACGGAAGGTTCGTCTTCTTATGAAGTTGAGGGAACATGGGGCGAGCGAGATGTCGGCGGTCCCGTCAGCCACCGGATGGCAATGGACGACTACGAGACTATGAGGCGCGAGCTTAGCCAACTCAGTCAGACACAATCGAGGGCTTCTAATGCAAGTGTTAGAAGTAGAAGTAGAAGGGGCTTCTTCCGTACTCAAACCTCACAAAGTAAAGCGTCGAAACTCTCGAGGTCTCGGAAGCGGCGACTTTCGTCTGGCAGTACGCAAGGCGAAGATCTAGAAGCCGGTGACGCAGAACCTGCAGCGAAGGAGGAGGAAGATTTTGAGCTCGACGGCTTTATCAAGGAAGGGCACTTTGGGAAACGTACCAGAGAAGGCCAATCGGCCAAGAAAGTTGGCGTAGTATTCAAGAATCTTACAGTGAAGGGCGTTGGTGCCACAACCACCACTGCAAAGACCTTGCCGGATGCTATCCTGGGAACGTTTGGACCCGACTTGTATCGCATCGTATCCAGCTTTGTACCTGCTCTTCAACGTTTTAACGCTGGAACAACGAGGACTCTGATCAATGATTTTACTGGTGTTGTTAGAGATCGCGAGATGATGCTGGTTCTAGGTCGACCAGGTTCGGGATGCACATCTTTCCTGAAAGCAGTGGCGAACAAGCGGTCGGAATTCGCCTCTGTCACAGGCGATGTCAATTACGGTGGGATATCGGCATCAGAACAGAAGAATCGTTACCTTGGAGAAGTCAACTACAATCCAGAGGATGACCAGCACTTTCCATCCTTGAATGTCTGGCAAACTCTTAAGTTCTCCCTTATGACCAAGACCAGGAAGCGCCATTCGGCAGAGATCAAGGTCATCGTTGATGCGCTCTTGAAGATGTTTGGCATTTCTCACACGAAGAAGACCCTGGTTGGAAACGAGTATGTGCGTGGTATATCTGGCGGTGAACGAAAACGAGTGTCCATAGCTGAAACACTGGCGACAAAATCCACCGTGGTTTGCTGGGACAATTCAACACGAGGTCTCGATTCCAGTACTGCTCTTGACTATGCCAATTCACTTCGGATTATGACGGATGTTTCTGATCGCACAACACTCGTGACGCTATACCAAGCGGGAGAAGGGATTTATGAGCTTATGGACAAGGTCCTCATCATTGACGAGGGTCGCATGATGTATCAAGGTCCCGCGAATGAGGCTAAGCAGTACTTCATCGATCTCGGCTTCCACTGTCCAGAGCGTCAAACAACAGCGGACTTCCTTACGAGTGTTACGGATCCGACCCAGCGTATCTACCGAGAAGGCTTCGAAAAATCTACCCCTAAGACCGCTGCTGACTTCGAGCAAGCGTTCAAGGCCAGCGAAGCTTACAAGAAGGTTCTTGCGGATGTAGCTGACTACGAGGAGTATTTGCAGAAGACCGACTTCCAGGATGCTCAACAATTTAGGCGGAGTGTTCAAGACCAGAAGTCGAAAACCGTTTCAAAGAACTCCAGTTTTACTGTCAGCCTGTGGCGCCAAGTCCTCGCATGCACAGCTCGCGAATTTTGGCTCGTCTGGGGAGATAAACCAACCTTGTATACGAAACTCTTCATCATCATATCGAACGGTCTCATTGTTGGCAGTCTGTTCTACGATCAAGCAAATAGTACCGAAGGCGCATTCCCCCGTGGAGGCACCATCTTCTTCTCCATCCTTTTCCTAGGCTGGCTTCAATTGACGGAACTCATGAAAGCTGTTTCTGGTCGAGTGGTCATCGCTCGCCACAAGGAATACGCCTTCTATCGACCAAGCGCTGTGTCACTTGCTCGAGTCTTGGCCGATTTTCCTTTGATACTCGTTCAAGTCGTTATCTTCGGGATAATCATGTACTTCATGACAGTGAGTGATCTCAGGTCTCCGAGCTCGACGGATCATTCCGCTGAGAGTCACTTTTTGCACATGATACTAATCAACGCAATACAATAGAATCTGGATGCCGACGTATCAAAATTTTGGATCTACGCACTGTTTGTCTACATCACCACGATCTGCACTACCGCTCTATATCGCATGTTCGCAGCGCTTTCCCCCACGATTGACGACGCAGTCAGGTTCTCAGGGACAGCATTCAACCTGCTCATCATCTATACCGGATACGTTATACTGAAGCCAGAGCTTCTGAATAGCAAGATCTGGTTTGGCTGGTTATATTACGTCAATCCAATTGCCTATTCATTTGAAGGTGTCCTAACAAGTGAATTCGCTGGGCGTGTAATGGATTGTTCTCCAGCCCAGCTGGTCCCTCAGGGTCCGGGATTTCAACCCGAGTATCAAGGATGTGCGTTCAGCGGTGCTCAACTCGGCTCTACCAGCGTGACCGGGGAACGCTACCTGCAAGCAACCTATGAATACTCTCGATCCAATCTGTGGCGAAATTTCGGTGTCGTGATTGCTTTCACCGTCCTTTATATCCTCGTCGCGATGGTCGCCACTGAATTGTTCCAGTTTGTCAAAGGTGGCGGAGGGGCGATAGTATTCAAGAAAGGGGCGGGGAAGAAGGTTACGTCTGGATCACAAGCCTCCGATGCCGAGAAGGGAGGCGATTCTGGCGATAGTAGTGCATCCAGTGGCCAACTGCGAACAGAGAAAGGAAATGGCTCGGTCCCTCAATCAGCAGGCAACGACGAAATCTTTACGTGGACAAATGTGGAGTACAGCGTTCCATACGAAGGGTCGCACCGCAAGCTTCTGAACAGCGTCCATGGCTACGCTAAGCCAGGGGTGATGATTGCTCTCATGGGCGCCTCTGGTGCTGGCAAAACAACCTTGCTCAATACCCTGAGTCAGCGACAGACAATGGGTGTCGTGTCAGGTGAAATGCTCGTCGACGGCCGACCGCTAGGTAAAGAGTTTCAACGCATTACTGGCTTTGTCGAGCAACAAGATCTGCATGACGGTACAGCAACGATAAGGGAAGCCCTCGAATTTTCAGCAATCTTGCGGCAGGAACGTCACATCTCCAAGCAAGACAAACTCGCCTATGTGGAAGAGATCATTGACCTTCTCGAGCTTGGTGAAATCCAAGATGCGCTGGTGTCTTCTCTGGGTGTCGAGCAACGCAAACGTGTCACCATCGGTGTGGAGCTCGCAGCTAAGCCTTCCCTTCTATTTCTCGATGAGCCAACGTCAGGACTCGACAGCCAATCCGCATATTCAATCATTCGGTTTCTCAGGAAGCTCGCGCATGCCGGCCACGGTCTCATCTGTACTATCCACCAGCCGTCTTCTCTCCTCGTCCAGCAATTCGACATGATCCTGGCTTTGAACCCTGGTGGCAACACATTCTACTTCGGTCCAGTCGGTGAAAACGGCGCAGCCGTCAACAGCTATTTCTCGAAACGAGGCGTCGTCTGCCCACCACAAAAGAACATCGCCGAATTCATCCTCGAAACAGCCATCAAAGGCGGCAAACGCTCCGACGGGAAACGCCTAAACTGGAACGAAGAGTGGAAGAACTCGCAGGAAAACAAGGATCTCCTCGCGGAAATCTCCCATCTCAACTCCCAACGCAGCGCCGCGAAACCCCCTACCGATACCACATCCACCACCACAACAGCCGAATATGCCTACGCCTCCCCCCTCTGGCTCCAAACCACAACCCTCACCCGTCGAATGTTCACCCAACACTGGCGCGACCCATCCTACTACTACGGAAAACTCTTCGTAGCGGTAATAACCGGCATCTTCAACGGCTTCACCTTCTACAACCTCGGCTCCTCCGTCTCCAGCCTCCAAGACCGCATGTTCACCTCCTTTCTCATAATCCTAATCCCGCCCACGGTCGTAAACGCCGTCGTGCCGAAATTCTACCAGAACCTTGCTCTCTGGCTAGCGAGGGAAAACCCGAGTAGGATATATGGCTGGTTTGCATTCTGCACGGCGTCCGTGGTGACGGAAATCCCAATCTCCATTCTCAGCAGCGTGATTTATTGGCTACTATGGTACTACCCTACCGGCCTGCCCACGGACTCCAGCACGGCGGGTTACGTCTTCCTAATGACCCTCCTATTCTTCCTCTTCCAAGCCTCATGGGGCCAATGGATCTGCGCCTTCGCCCCCTCCTTCACCGTAATCTCAAACGTCCTGCCATTCTTCTTCGTCATGTTTTCCCTCTTCAATGGCGTTGTGCGGCCCTATAGCCAATTATCTGTATTCTGGAAGTATTGGATGTATTACCTCAATCCATCGACGTATTGGATCGGAGGCGTTATTGCCGCTACGTTTCCTGGCGTAGCTGTCAAATGTGAGGGAAAGGAAGCAGCGTATTTCAACCTCCCAGCTGGACAAACATGCATCGAATACGCCGGCTCCTTCGTCACTGATATCGCAAAGCGAGGCTACCTCATCAACCCCATCGACACGAGCAATTGCGGATATTGCCCCTACGCCACAGGGGAGGAATACATGTCCACACTCAACGTCTACAAACATGATAAATGGCGAGATATGGGCGTATTTCTGGCATTTTGCATCAGTAATTGGGCGTTGGTGTATTTCTTTATTTGGACTGTGAGGGTCAAGGGGTGGAGTTTTGGGCTGGGGTATGTTTTTGGGGGGTTGGGGAGGGGGGTTGATGCGGTGAAGGGTGTGGTGGGGAAGATATTTGCGAAGAGGAGGAAAGATGGGGGTGGGTAGTAGGGGAATTAGATGTATCTGATAGTGGAGAGAGGGCAGTAGAAATTTGGATGGGAATTTGGGTTTAGGATGATGGTGTTCATATCGTGTGGTAATAGATGACATGATGAACAGATAGATTTGCATGGCTATTCTAGGAAGCATAGCGATGGGAAAAAAGCATTGCATGATATAAATCTGAGAATAAGAAAAGTTAGACTACATCATACTTTCGAATAGGGTAGATGAAACTATCTTGAAGCTTCTACCACGAGTAAACCTAGAAACTTCTTTACGAAGGCAGTCCGTGTACAGCCTCCTAATTGAGAACGGAAGCCTGGTTTTGCCGTATTCATTCATCAGTCCAGTACAGACGTCCTTCCGTCTAGTGTGGCAATTCATCAACGAGCCAAGCTCTCACCATACGTACCACACAACCTCAAACTATACACAGAACGCCTTTTATGACACAGCGTGGATCAAATCACAGCAACCCCGCCACTCCTTCACCACCCCCACCAAGTAGAAATTTCATACCTCCTTAATCTTCTTCTCCTTCCTCTCCTTCTTCTTCCTCTTCCTCTCCACCTTCTCAATCTCATCCCCCTCCCCCTCCCCCTCCCCATCCGCATCCCTCTTCCTCTTCTTCCCCCCCTCCTCCCCATTCACCACCCCAACATCCCTACCCTTCTCCGCCGCCTTCCTCTCCTTCTTAACCTCCTTCTTACTAACCGCCACCGCCCGTCCCCCCTCATCAAACCGAATCTCCCCCCTCTCCAGTTTCCGCTTATACCTTACAACACTCAACCCCGCCTGTTCCGCCGGGATCCTAAATTGTTCATCCTCTCTCGCTTCCCTCCTCTCCTTTTGCTCCGCGCGCTTTTTACGCCGTTCCTTACGGTCAAGTCGGCGGGCAATTTTTTCGTTGCGCTCTTTTCTTTCCTGGCTGCGCTGTTCGGAGAGGGCGAGTTTCCGCTCGTGACGTTCCTTCTTGCGGGCTTTTTTGGCGACTTTGGTGTTTCCGAGGATGGAGGATTGCCAGTTCTTTTCTTGTTGGGTGGGTGAGGCGGGGGAGTCGGGACTGTCGTCGGAGACGGTGGAGATGGTTTCTGATTTGTCGTCTTCATGTGCTCCATTAGTTTCTTGGGCAGGTTTGGTAGATGGGGTAAGATCTGATTGGGGTTCCTTTTGCGGTGAAGTATCGGGTGATTCTGATGGGAGTTGATCGGCCATCTCCACGTCACTGGCCACATCTTCCTCCGAATCTGAGCTTTTCGACTCTTGTGGTTTGGGGTCCTCTTTGACTTCTTGAATCAATTGCCTCAAGCCCTCTGGCTTTTTTTTTTTTGATTGCTTCTTGCTTGGCGCCGCGATAGCGGCAGGCTCGTCACCCGCGAGTCCATCAGCATCTGGGTTGTACTTTCGAGCTTCTTTGACTTCCCACCTTCCCGGCTGAGTCGAAACGCCATTCGGAGCTATCGCTACACCTTTCGACCGTAACGGCTTCCCTTCGAGACCAGCCAGACGTCTCTCAACTTTTAGTCGGCTCTCTAATCCAAAGGCAGCTCTGTCTTCTTCAGCGATTGCATTATCGCCTTCTGTCTCCGCCAATGCATCTATGCGAAGTCCCAACGCAGCTCTTGCGGCTAACATACGGGCGATCTTGCCTTTGTTCTTTCCCGTGGCCTGACCTATCAAAGAGGCATTGTATATCATGCCATATTTAGGTGTGTCATGCTTAGTCTTGAGGGCGCGAAAGAGCGCTTTCTCCGCTCCAAGAATTTGAAGGGTGCTGGCAGGACTCTTGGCAAGATTTATCACACTTCCAGAATGAGCTATTAGCCGAGCTCCCACAAGATCTCCCACCAATGCCGTCATGTTTGGTGCTATCGCATCCATTCGAGCCGAAAGATAACTTGAGAGCTGGGCCCGCTGACTGGTGAAGGAAACGACCTGCTCGGCGAGGCCTTGGATGTTGTCCAGATCCTCAGATGTGATCTCCGTACCCATGGAGACTTCTGCGGCCGCTTTGACCGCCGTCTCAATCTCTTCAGGTAATATCTCGGCGAGATCAGCGTTGACTGCATTTGTGCGCATACCCATTGCGATAATTATCCTTGCATAGGCCAAATTGTCGTTCACTATCCGTGCCATCTCAGGAAAATGCCAGCCATACCATTCCTTGACTCTCATTGCATAGATGTTGAGCTCCTTGTCAAGGTCGTCCAAAAGAGCAATAGCTTGAATTACCATGGTGTCCACTTTATCAGGAGAGAATTTGAGCTTGTATCTTGACAGAGAGTGCGATAAACCGAGGGACATAGTGTTGATTTTTTCAGGTACGAGCGCTGGGATAAGTGACGAAAGATGGTTGCGGATCGAGCGATAGAGGTCATATGTGGAGGAATCCGATATAAGGGAAAGCGATAGTTGAGGCAGCTTGTTGATAGCGCTCGCTAGAGCTATGTTAGTTGACATTGTTCCATGCGTTCTGTGGGCGGTGTACCAAGTTTAGGATCCGCGACAGCAAGAGAAGCTTTCTTTTCATCTTTGATCGCATCGAGCATGCCCGCTAGGGTTGGCGTGACTTTCCCCTCTACTATCGCAGTGCTTTGCTCGAGAGCTACACCCCTCAGTCAACGTTAGAGACCGAAAGCGGTCGAGAAACACTCACCAGTTGCTGCACTGTCAAAGGCCTGGAATTCTTTAAGTTTCAAACTGCGAAGCCAACGAAGTCAGCCATGTGCTGATGATCCCTGAATGAGCTCGAAATGTGCTACGTACAGACTGCAGATATTCTCAGCTGTATCATCCTCTGGCTTGAACCCATCCTTTTTCAAAATTTTGGAGCTCTTTGCCTTGAATATACCGTATCCCACCGGGGTTTCCCTGTAAGGCATTGTCAGTAATTGGGCGATTGGTTCGGATGCGCTTGACTAACTGGAGAATGAAGAGCCCCATCTTACGGGGAAGTCGCGATTCAATAACAACACCTGTGCTGTGGGATATCTTCGAAACGCACCTTCCTCAACTGTGGAGAGATAAAAAGTTCGCTCAAAATCAATTGTCGAATTAAGTAGCTCGCTAGCTGTGCCTATCTAGGCTTAGCTCGTTTTGCTTGGCGATAGCTTCGAAAGTCACGGACAAGTTGGCCGCCTTAAGAGCAACTTAGATCTTATATCTTGGTGTCCATAGCAGCCAGGATGGAGGGACTTTTCTACAACGTTAATGGCGGGTATGTTCTCGCCCTGGCGTTTTACTCCAGACTTATCGGCTAATCTGTGTAGATATCTCGAAGGTATCGTCCGAGGTTACAGAAACAGTCTTCTCACCAGTCAAAACTACAGCAATCTCACTCAGTGCGAAACCATCGATGGTACGATCAAAAGATACTCTGCGTCCAGTCCTACCACTGACTAGTATTCAGATGTCAAACTACAGCTCTCTCCCGCCTACGGCGACTTTCTCGCAACCCTACCTCCCAATCCATCCACCTCATCCCTCGCCAACAAAACCACCGACAAGCTCGTCGCCGAATTCCGCTATCTCCAAGGCCAAGCAACAGGCTCAATAGCAAAATTCATGGAATACCTCACCTACGGCTACATGATCGACAACGTCGCCCTCCTGATCACCGGCACATTGCACGAACGAGACACGCGAGAACTACTCGAAAGATGCCATCCACTAGGCTGGTTCGAAACCATGCCCGTCCTCTGCGTCGCCACAAACATCGAAGAACTCTACAATTCTGTCCTGATCGAAACGCCTCTGGCGCCCTATTTCAAAGGTTCCCTAAGCCACCAAGATCTCGATGAGCTGAATATAGAAATCGTTCGAAACACACTGTACAAGAACTATCTCGAGGATTTCAATCGATTTGTCAACGAAGATCCCGAAATCAGGGGGACGCCGACATCGGAGGTCATGTCAGAGGTGTTGGCCTTTGAAGCTGATCGACGAGCCATCAACATCACATTGAATTCCTTCGGAACGGAGCTGTCAAAGCAAGATAGGAGGAAACTCTACCCCGAGTTTGGGACACTGTATCCCGAGGGCACT
The DNA here is from genome assembly GCA_000442125.1 of Opeltia flavorubescens. NCBI lineage: Eukaryota > Fungi > Ascomycota > Lecanoromycetes > Teloschistales > Teloschistaceae > Opeltia > Opeltia flavorubescens. Next base: position 152,002 of record KE546973.1, read on the forward strand.
CTAATGCTGTCAAGAGCCGACGATCCAGAAGGTGTAGGGCTGGCAGTGAGTGGCAACTCCGATTACAAGGGGTACTTTGACCAGATGGGAATGGGAGGATCGGGGGCGGGGAACATGAGTGGCGGTACCGGCAGCGATGGCAAGAGTCTGGAGGATCTGTTCTATCAGAAAGAAATGGAAATCTCGAAATTGGCTTTCACGAGGCAATTCACACATGGCGTCATATATGCTTGGGTCAAGCTCAGAGAGCAGGTATGCGTTACTTGACGGCCGATGGAATGAACCTCCTAGCTAACGGTCGACCAGGAAATTCGGAATATAACCTGGATTGCCGAGTGCATAGCGCAGAATCAGAAAGATCGGATAGGCAATTATATCAGTGTTTTCTAGCTGCAATCTCCTTTGCTCCTAGCATTCTTTCGACGTTGGAGTCTGCACGAATAGTATGTGTACATAGTCCAAACCGGCGCTTCGGTAGCATGGACGTTGGGATAAGTCTGAATGGGGAAATGCATTTTTGAGGGAATTAATACAGTGCGATAAGTCGTGACATCGAGTAGAAAAGCAAGCGGTAGCCACTCGATTGCTCTTATTCAAAGGTACTGAACTCATACCGCGCATACACGACCGCTGGATCCGAATCCATCGTATAGATCTGATACTCATCCTGCCCCCATTCCGGATGATTGACACCATCGATCCATTGCTGCGTCTCGATCACGATACCTATCAAGAAAGCGAAGTCAGCAAAAACCCAATCCTCTCAATCAATTTACATATAGAGAGGGAAAAAAAGATCATCACAACATACAGCCATATTTCTCCACCGTCCCCGTTCCCCCCTGCTGTTCATGCCTCTGACTCCCCTTCACAGCGACACTCCCATCCTGGTTATCACAAGTATAAACCTGCAAACTCCTCTGATTTGTAAAAACATCCATCCTCACCCCCGTACTCCCCGACCCCAGCGTCAACACACTTAAATCCCTACTCTCCTCTCCAGAACCCCTGGGTCGATCTAAGATAAAAGCTTGATCATACCCCGTACACTCCTCCCCGCAAAAATTAACCGCGTCAGAAATATCCCTTCCAATCTCCTTCTCAGTCGTGAAATCCAGAAACGGCTGCCGTGCCACCGTACCGATAAGTCCAGTCGGAACTTCAATATTGTCAATCTCGATATAGCGGGCCGAGTAAGGCATATGCATCGTATGATTCAATATCGACGAGCCAGCCGCATCCACAAACGCGCCCAGGTTCCAATAAATGTGATTCGCAAGCATGATCGGTGTAGGTTCATCCAGTGGAATAGAAACAAGGCGGGAAGTCCATGCCGATTTATGGTCGTCGGTGGAGGAGGAGACGGTATAAGTAGCGTACGTGATTACATTACCTGGAAACCCCTCAAACCCCTGATCGAGCAGGGAGAAAGTTATAGAAGTCGAGTTTGCAGAGACGACGGTCCAGTTGCGTTGATCGTAGCCGATTTCCCCGCCGTGCAAGGTATCAAGGCCACCATGGTCGTTTTCCGAGATGTGTGAGGTTACGCCTTGGATTGTGAAAGTGCCGTTTTTGATGCGGTTTGCATAGCGGCCGACGATGGGGCCGAAGTAGCTATGATTTGTGTAGTCGTCGCGGATATAGTCTTCTGGGTCGTCGAAACCGAGGGCTATGTCTTGCGGGTTTCCAGATTTGTCGTTGACGAAGAGGTTTGTTAGACGAGCGCCGTAGGGGATGAATGTTGCGTTGATGCCGGGTGCTGAGATGGTGTACTTTTGTAATGGATTTGGGCTTTGAGCTGAGGAGGGGATGGAGAGAAGGGAAGTGATGAGGAGTGGAGAGAGAAACATCGTTGTTCACGATGGATGGAGATGGGTTCTATGATAGACTACTACCATACAGTTTTTACGAGCAATTGAATTTTAAAGGAGGGATGAGTAGAAAGAGATTGAGATACTACCTCTGATGAACTCCCGAGATTAAAACATCCCCTCATATAGAAGGGCTGATGCAGGTACATGATATGCATGGTGTGGAGCTCTTTTCCATTGCGGGGTCAGCCATGGATCGTGAGAGGGTAACGCGAGTACATGATGCAATTCAGCAGACTGGGACATGTTCTAGCTGCGGTCAGGTTTCCAGACCTGGGATAGTTGCATGACGAGAGGTGTTCGCAAGGACATGAGCATGCAAGAAATGCGGAGAAGTTTACTAATTTTTGAATGGTCGAATGCGGGGATGAGGGCGGGGCGGGAGGCTCGAAAGCTTGAAAAGCGGGAAGATCAATGCAAAGATCTTCTACAGGACTGGCTGTATGCAAAGTGAATTTCGATAGCAGTACAAGAGAGTGACATGTTTTTGATGTTGATACATTATTAATTGCTGTAGAATTGGCAATAGATTCGTTTGCTTGTAGCATTATTTGCTGGCGGTGATACTCATGAGCTTGTGACAAAGCTACCGACTTGATCAGCAAACACAACTGAAATCCCTTGCACTGAATACACACCCAGGGACGCTGAGAATGTCTTCAACTGCCTCCAATAACAACCAATGATTATTTGTTCTTCGAGTTCCAGCCCCGAGCGATATCCGAAATCATCTTTTGTTGTGGAGGCCGGCAACAGCGGGGTTCACGCTATGAGATTGAGCGGCGAAACGAAGACCCGTTTCCTCGAAGCCGACGAAGGTCGGTTTCGTTGGGTCGTCAAGCAGACTGATGTTGAAGCCGCCTGCAACTGCAGCAATAGGATTGAAAACAGGCAGGACGAGAGTAAAAGCTGTCGTGTAGAGGAGAAAGAGCGTTGACAGCGTGCCAGTGAAGTACATAATTACAGGTGCTGAAGAGCCGTGGTGGTGACAATTACCATACGTCGAACGTGTCAAGAGGGACGTATATATGTTTTCTACATCTTTGCATGAACATCAAATTACCTGCAACTGGTCCCAGGGGCTCTTGACTTTGCCCCTGAAACTAGATCCTTGTTAGGAGATCGAAATCAATTGTCCGACGGGAGCGCGTATAAACATCACAGTCCACGCCGTTTGAACTGCGGCTCTTGGGCAGTTCAAGTCAAACATTTAAGAGTTTGCGAGCTGCGCCTTCACAGCCTAGAGAAATAGTCGCCTTGGCCTGCTACCAATTATGCATCAGATCGTGATGATGCGGCCACTATGGAGAGAGATCCCGTTTGCTATCAGAATGTACTTCTAGTATCTTGGCTGGTTGAAGCAAGTTGTTGTGTTGGAGACCTGGATATACACGTATACCATTGTCAACATGACTGCGATCGATGTAATGATTTCTCTCCAATGTATCATTTTCTTCCGGTTCTTTCTCTTATGATTACCAGAAGCTAAGACATCAAGTGGCACCCTTCTTCCTCTTTAGCACCAAGCTCATCTCGCAGATTCTTCACCTGCTTCTTTATTTGCCTCCACAGTTCATACTTATCGAGGTCCTTGTCCTCGTCGCTTATTAGTTTTCCCACGCCATCAACATCGACCTCGTTCCACCGTCCCTCCCATGAGTAAGTCGGCTCCACGGCTTCAGCTTTCCCTTTGAGCGTGATGTTCTCCTCTTCGTCTTGATTCGCTGCAATAGCCAACAAGCTCGCCACAAATGCTTCTTGAATGTACGCAAAAGAGAAGCCATCTGTAATCCCCGCAATAGCCTTGCATAACACCTCGGGGAATTCCACCTCGGCTTCGTTGTTTTCCTCACTCCCAGGCCCCAGCTTCTTCCTCCAAAATTCACAATATGCTATCCTCTCCTTCATGCCGGGTTCTGGAAATAGGTACTTCCTATCGAACCTACTCGGTCGATTCTTGATTCCCTTGTCCAATCGTTCAAGATGATTCGTGCTTCCGACCATCAAAATCCCGTCGTTCGTTTCTAAACCGTCGACCTCGTTTAGGAAATAAGAGCGAACACGATCGGTAACGATAGAGTCAAGGTCCTCGAAGACAAGGAGACAAGGGGCTTGTTTGCGGGCTTGGTTAAAGATGGAGGCAATGGCGTATTCGGGTCCGCCATAAGCGGAGAGGGAGCGAACGTACAGGGTTGGGATGGGGGATGGGAGGTGGTAAAGGGTGTGCATCATTGCTTTGATAGAGATCGTTTTGCCATTGCCTATTCAAGGTATTCAAGGTCATCGTCAGTATCGAGGTACTTGATGTAGAATCGCGCAATCGTCGATCCATACATTTCACGGGATCGGAATCAAGGCAGCAGTTCTCCCGAGCCTTGGGCTGGTCTTACCTGGTGGACCGTAGTATATCAAGCCTCTTTTCCAAGGAACCTTTAACTTCCGATACCTCTCTTGCGACCCAAAGAACTTCTTCATCTCCCCAATGATGTCTTTTTTCATTTCTGGCGCTAGGATAACATCGTCCCATGTACTGTTCTGCACACTCTCCCACAATTTGTGACTTTTACTCCAGTAGCCGTTATCATACACCAGAACTTCATCGCGCAGCTCGCTCCAATGGAAACATGCCGCCAGTAACAACTCGTCGTTAGCTTGGGCTGACGGGCCGAGAAGATAAGTGAGGTCTGTCTCATAATCGTTTTGAGTGCCTACGATGTTGTATATGATGTATGTATGGGTCGACCAGGTGTAGATGAAGCGACCAAATAAGACGCGATCGACGAGAGTCCCGTGTGAGTCTGAGACTCGTCGAGCTGGTGGTATGTACCGCCGCAATTTCAGCTCGGACGGGTTAGGATCTGGATCACAAGCTTCGTGCAGTGGAGCTTGGTCTGCAGTAGCCGATGCAGTCGCAGTAGCATGGCCGGCAGCTGCAAAGGCGAGAAGGTCGGAGGAGTCGATGGAAGTAATGGTGAGGTGGAGCTTTGGATAGTCTTTTCTGAGAGCCGACGCCAAGAGAGTGTTCGTATTGGTCCGGGGAGCTGTGGAGTGCTGGTAGTACGTATTGTAGATGGGGTCGTTAAACCTAGTAGTTGAGGCATGATGGAAGGAAAGAGGCCGAGGCGTTTCGCCAATTGATGGTCGAGTATGCATCCTGCCGAAAGAAGGCTGTTTGCAACACAGTGTTTCAATTTGGCTCATTCGTTGGGCAGCAGAAGTAGCTGACTGTCTCTTATATGAGGGAACGAAGGATCAAAACCAAGACCCTGAACTGCTGCCTGGTCACACAGCCCTTCCCAGTCACTATCGCGGTTGAAGCGGCTGGAAGTCCGCCATGCATGGCCACAACGCTCTTCCGTTCGATACTTTGTGCAAGGATCCATTCTCGGAGGATATTTATTATTAGCAATAAACAATACTATGTGGAGGCTATTAGATTGTATGGCTATGCTGCGTCAATGCTTCTGACGTAAAGCTTGACATTAATTTTCCGCTCCGCTCCATTGATTGTAGCTCCACCTATCCTGCCACACAATGAAGGTCAGTAGCTCTTCCAATCTCTCTACTTCCCAGACCTGCTAACCAAGCCACGTCAAGATCCTAGCCACCCAGTCCGCCGCTCTCACCAACCATGAAGTCTCCTCACACATCTCCTCCCTCCGCTCCCGTCCCCGCTCCTCGCCCCGCCCACCCAACAGCCAAACCATCCTTGAAGAAGTATCCGCCTACCTCCATTCCTACCAAGCAGATTCATCTTCCCCGATCCCGCCTACAATCTCAAGCGAGCAAATCGAGCAATTGACGCGGGAGCTGCGGAAGTTCGGCTTGGAGAAGGGCGAGGTGTTGATGATGTTGAATTTGCGGCCGAAGGAATTGGGGTTACTGGACTGTGTGGTGGAAGAATGTGATTTGAGGTTGGAGGAGGAGGAGCAGCAGCAGGCCGTTCTAGAGTGTGTGGCGAGGGTGATGGGTATGGGGGAGGGGTTAATCGTCGACGATGAGATGAATGGGCACAATGGAAGTCGAAAGGATGACAGATAAGACGAGGAAGATGGTCGGTGAACATGTGAATCGTGATGTGTCTTGGGAGGGAGGTCTTCGATGTAATCAGGTATATCCAGCTTTCACAAAAGGGATCAAAGGGAGTGAATCTCAACGACAATCAGCATTGATATGCACTAAGCTGCAAAAACAGGGAAAGGGTACGTTGGATACAGCTATCGTTTTTCTGGAGCACAGCTAATCCCACATAGCAAATTGGTGACGGTCCAATGTGTAAATTAGCTGTTGCTAATCTTCGGCATTTGTGGTATTATTCACCCCATTACGCTCTGGCGAATTGATGCCTTTACGTATGAGATACTTCGAATTGATAGTATCGACACTCTCCATCCGCGGCCGTTCCAGAACAGGTGTATATCTGCCACCATACCGAGATGAGTCTCCTCCCTGGTAGACTTTTTGACTTGATTTCTTTCCTATCTCGTCATCCTCTTTCTCTCCATTTCCTTCGGGGACTCCAGAATCACTTTTTATATCATTCCTGTCGCCTCGTACTACAAGATCTAGCAATGAACCAGCAAGTGTCTCATCAATTTTGTGCCCATGCCACAACTTCCATAGCTCATCCACCGCACCACCAATACCATACTTAGCGTCTTTCATACCACCAGCTCTCAATACGCCAATTCTACTGCCTGCAGAGTCATCAAGAGTGATCCATTCGAAGCCTGAACCAAATTTGCAATCTTCCAGGACTAGGGGTGCAGCATCTGCCATGTCGTATATTGGCTTTTGAGGGGTTTTCTTAATGTCGAGCAGATCGTCTATCAAAGAAGGTTTCTCCAAGCCTTGAGCTATGAGGAAAAGTATGGCAACCATGTGGCGGACTTGATGCCATAAGAAACCGGAACCCTTCACTTCGAAAGCGTACAGCTTAGGGCTTGAATGAACGAGGGGCGATGCGGCTTTGTCAGGGTTCTCAACTTGCGGCTCAAGTTCTGTTGTTCCAGTCGTAAGTGGATAATGTTGCTGCAGGTCTGGATGTGTAAGAAATCTCATTGCTCCTCCCATACCGCTGTCGACTTCTGTAATCTTTGAGCTATTGACTGATCTCACAAAGATGTCTATTTGCTTGCTGGGATCCACTTTGCAGAAATTTCGGAAGTCATGCGAGCCTTCGAACTTTCGTGCTGCTTCGCGCATAGCTTGTATATCCAGCCAACCCTCTCGCTGGCGGCCCGTAGGTTTCGAATATTGCATTAAGCCTCCCATACCGACTGTTGGCGCAAAAGCCGGTTGAGTGAAGAAGTATTTGTAGCATCGTTCTGTGCAGGAGAACCGGGCAGAAAAGTCTTTGGGAGGAAATGGACACCAAGCTAAAATGCGAATTTCTGGTGGAAGAAGCCGGTTTAGAATCTGCGGATAAGGGATCTCGTCTCTGACTGAATCAAATTGTATTTCGCTATCAGACACTACGTCCTCTCCATTCTGTTCGAGAACTTCTTTTTCTTGGGCACTCCGCGGTACCGTTGCAAGTGGGCGATTACTCCTGACTCTGATACTGATGACCTGACCAAAAGAACTGACCCCTTTGTCTGTCCTCCCACACTTTGAATATTCGCAGCCCTCCCAATTTGGTTCACCTTCTTCCAGTGACGGATTGGGTGTTGGGAAGATTAGCTTTGCTTTGTAGAGTGCTTTCCATAGCTCTTCCTCAATGGTAGGAAAGGGTGTGGGGTTGTTCGCATGGTATTCCAGTCCATTATATCGTCGACCCAAGTAGGCGAATTTGAGAGCTATGAACCTCGTGGAGTATTTAGAAGGGTCAAATTGGCGAATAACTTTGGGTTTGCAACGCTTATGCCTTGGTAAAGGAGTTTCCGTGTGTTTTAGGAGCTCGACATATCTGCCAAATCATCAGCCAAAGGTAAGCAAAATCATGATTGGTGATAGCGMAGACTTCGTAGTCTGCGCCGTTAGTTGTCTTTCCAGCAGAATCAAGCGTTCAACAAGCTTGTCAGGGCTCCATTGGGAGTAGTCGATTTCCCCTTCCATCGGTGTTTTGAGATTGAGCCTTCCCTCACGAAGGCGCTGTTTCCAGCGAAACAACGGGTCTTTCCGATAGTGCAAAGCGGAAGAAACAAATCCTCTGGAGGTGATCTTGCCTCTGAGACCATTCAACATCACAACATCAATCCTTGGTTCGTAGCTTCTACTTTAGTCCCAGCCATCGCTGAAATGACGCTTATCGATAAAGCTCCTGTAGCAAGGATCCCGCCGCAGGCAGTTTCCAAGCTCCACATTCCTCATGGAGGCAGCGGATCCGCCCACTGTGTCTATCCTCCTTCTAGGTGACCCGGGATGTGGGAAGACAACGTTTCTATCGTGAGTTGGGAAGATGGAGATGCTTCGCGTCAATGCTGACTGATCCACTCTACAGTCGCCTCTCGCGAGGCCAAGTGACTCCTGGAGCCACGGACCCCCTCCCTACCCTCCATGACCTTGACCAACCTTTCATATTCAATATCTCAATGTACAACAGACCCTACAGATTCGAGTTTTATGATACCTCCTGTCCCGAGAACTACACGTTATTGAGGCCTGACTTCATTATCTTGTGCTACGATGTAACAGATAGGAGGAGCTTAATCAATGTTCAAAATGTATGGCGCAAGGATGTCACCAGAAACTACAGACAGGATGGGGAGGACGTGCCTATAATGGTTCTTGGACTTAAGAGGGATGCACGTGTCGAAGGGGAGGGCGTGTTGTACCCTCAGGAGGTCAGCCTTCTATCCGCAAAGCTGTGTGGTGCACTTGAATAACGCCCAATCAGGGTTACAGGATTGCGCAGGAGATGCGATGCGATCGATATGGCGAGTGCTCGGCTATAACCGGAGAACTCGTCCACGAAGTTTTCGAGGATATCGCAAGGACAGCAGCGAAGACGACAACAGAGGCGGGAGGTTTGTCACGTGTCGAATGTGCACTGATGTAGAAACGAGTTATGCCGTTTGTTTGGGTTTGAAGTTTGTCTATTGGCGATGGAGATACACAACACACGAAGTATGCCTTGCAGCAGGGATGGATAGGTCTTATTTTGGTGGTCGATTGCTCCTACTGGATGGATATACGCACAACTTTCCGTTGAGGTAAGTTGGCGTATCAAAAGCATCATAGCTTGATCTAGCATTGGGGTGATCAAATCAGATCTTGTCTTATAGGGGACCTTCAAAGATTTTCTGCCACCGAACCATTACCTTCACACTGAAGTTTAGAGTAGGTACTTCTGGATCAGATATTGCATGTCGTCATATATCCTTTGAAAGACGATGAGTACACGCACAAACAAAACGGTTCGTCACTTCCAGGGTGAAACTTACTCCTCACGAACGAAGGGAGCCCCTGGCCATCCAATCATATGTGCCAAGTTAAACTTCAGGGAATAGAGCCTTATTCTGTCGTCCCATTGCTCGACCGGCTCACTAGGCGGGATGTTCCGTAGGTACTGATTGAAGTAAGATCTGCCGAATTTGATTGTTTTTCGTCGCCATGTCCCCAGCTCGTACTCATTATGAGCGTAGAATGCCGAGGCATCGAAGACGACTGGCTCCCCACTTACCAGATTGATGGCTGCGTTCTCTTCCCACAAATCACCATGCACAAGAGATGGTTTCAGAGTACGTCCGTTCGCTTGCAGGGGCCCCAACAGTTGCGGCACAACAGTAGTAACAATGGCTCCAAAAGCCTCTTCATATTCCTGCCATGGACCGTTGATCTCGATCTCGATGTGGAGGAAGCTTAACAGTAACTTGGTAAAGAACGATGCCCAGTCATCATCCCAATCATTCGATTGTAGTATCTTCCCATGGCAATTTGGAACCATGAACCCAAATTTTCCATTAGGGGATACACTTCTCGAATGAATCTCAGCAAGTCTAGCACAAAAGGAAACAGGATCCGGCATTTCGTTCTCCATATCAATGAAATCGCAGAGGAAAAAGTGCGTGACAGGCTCAGCTAGGTGGAATTTTCCCCATGCATGTGGCTTGGGGACGAAAGACGGTGCGAGCTTATACAGCTCTGACATTGAGTTGAACTCTCCTTCCATCATTATTCGTCCTCCTTCGGTGGCGCACTATGTAAGGTGGCATCAGCGTCTCCGAATGGCTCGGTGCAGAGTTGGAATTTGTCAATTTCATCAGCACTGGGAGACGTTACTTTCAAGAAATATGACTTATGCGTTCCATCTTGTTGCTCAACGGCTATGCGAGCAGTTCTTGTCCAAGCCGAGGTACCGAAGCTGCTTGCTTCGAGTACTCGACTACCTGGGGGGAGAACTAGCTGGCCATGAGCATTGATTTTCAGTGTGCCTTAGCTTCTGTAATACCTGCAATAACGCCCTCATCAAGGCTAAAGTTGCCACCAATCTCAGGAATAACGTCTCTTACGCTGCTCTGGGTCTGAGATTGAGCCATGCTGATGTCAGTCTTCCTACTTGGGAGCTCATAGGCAAGAGGATACGGACAGACCGCCTATTTGAAGGAAACTCCCTTCTGTCTCTATCACCCTTACCATAGAGTAACAACTACGGGAAAATCATGCTGGTATACCTACTGTGATAGGAAGGCACGAACCTGTAAGCTCCCCGGTGCATGTAGCCGCTTGGTCCTCGTAAATTGACCAGTTCAATCCTTGGATATCGCCTGGAGGACCAATGATCTACAAAGCAGCTCCACCCTACCTCGCAACAACAGGGGCCACATCCGCTAAGAAAGCCGCCGGAGGTTCTGGTCCCACGCTTCGAGGCGGCAGCCAATACCTAATTCTTCGAACGTTGAGACAGCCTTTTGCTGTTCTGCGCGTCTTAACATAGGTACCACGCCTGAAGAATTTCAAGAAGTTATGTAGATGGCGGCGATGCTCTTAAAGTTTGTCATGGCTGATGAATCCTTTTCTCCGATAATTCTACCTAAATATGCTTCTCCAGACGTGCAACCACACTACATTACAGAGAACGGTACCACAGACATCCCTCTTCCCACACCTCGCATATGCACACCTTGGCTTGATTGGCCGAACATGTGTTGGGGGCCAGCAGCCAGAGGCCATCTCCCGATCCGAATGACAACCAGCTGGGTGCCCATCGAGCCTCGTCTTCTTCACCCCAAGTGCGTACTTAATCAGCTACTTACAGCTTTGCATCTTCGACATACTACATATCGGTAAACATGGTGAGTGGAAGCTCTTCGCTTTGACTGGCATCAAGAGGCTCACTTATTGGAAACAAAACAGTTCCACAGATTTCGACGGAAAAAGGTGAAGCCGCTGGAGGTACCGACAATTACGGAGACTTTACCACAAAGTCCGCGTCAGCAGCAGGTTGAATCATTTGCGGGCCCCTCAGATATCCATCGAAATGCTACATCGATAAGCAATCTTTCATCCTACGCGATCGTGACAGACCGAAGTAGGGACAGTAGCGTTGAGAGGAAGAGTAGGGAACGATCTGCTGAGCGTCACGCGGACCCATTAGGTCTCAATGTCATTCATCAACCCTATGGAGTCGTTCCGACTGCGAATGTCATTCTCGTACATGGTCTGGGCGGGACCAGCCAGAAGACATGGTGCAGGAATCGGAACACTCAATTCTTCTGGCCCCGCGAGTGGTTACCACTGGAGACAGGATTTGACAAGATCAGGGTCCTCACATTCGGGTACAACGCGCATTTCGCTTCCTCAGGCAGAGAGAATATTCTGAATATTGCCGATTTCGCGAAGGATTTGCTGTTTGGAATGAAGTTCGGATTGGATCAAGACTCGCAAGAGCTGGAAATTTGGAAGGTCTTATCACAAGCTGTTTTGCTCCTACCTTGCACCCACTCACCTTTCGCAGGCACCCCTCATATTTGTTGCCCATTCGATGGGCGGTCTCGTTGTCAAGAAGGCGTTCATACTTGCTCAGAATGATAACCAGTATCGCCAAACTCTCGAGTCAGCTCGTGCAATCATTTTTCTTTCCACGCCCCATCGAGGCACAAATCTTGCTGAGCTTTTGAACCGAATACTCTCGGTTTCTGTTTTCAACCATTCTGCGAAACAATATATCGCAGAGCTCAGACAGAACTCACCTGCACTGCAGGACATCAATGAACAGTTTCGCAACATTGCACCGAAATTGCGAATTTTCTCGTTCTTCGAGACACAGCAGACTTCTGTTGGGCCTAAGAAGATGATGGTGCTTGAGAAGGATTCATCCATACTCGGATACCCAGATGAAATATCTAAGCCTCTCAATGCCGATCATCATAATGTCTGCAAGTTTACCAGCCAACAAGACCCAAATTATGTGAGCGTTCGGAATGCATTGAAATCGCTCCTGACTCGAAAAAGTGATTCTAATATTGGCGTGCCTCCTCCCCACGTCACTAGCGAAATAGACATGAGCAAAGTCGAACATGTGCTAGCAGTTTCGAGTAATCCTCAAGAAGATTACGATTATTATCGAAGTCGCTGGATGCCAGGATCATGCGGATGGATTTTCGCGCGGCCGATGTTTCATTCCTGGCTCGAAAATTGCGCTGATAATTCGCATGTTATCTCGGTACATGGAGTTCCTGGGTGCGGAAAATCTATTCTCTCATCCTTTGTCATCGAGCAGCTCCAAGACAAGGGCTACAGTTGCCAATATTTCTTTTTCCGATTTGGGGACAGCGCTAAGCGGACTGTCAACTCACTTCTAAGGTCAATAGCCTACCAGGTCGCTGTTGAAGTTCCCGAGGTACGTACCTACATACAGAGTCTGGCAGACGATTCTGTTAGGCTCGAAAAGGCAGAGGGTCGAGTCATATGGCAAAAGATATTTATGGCTAAATTAAGCAAACTGCGACTCCGGAAGCCGTTGTTCTGGATCATTGATGCACTTGATGAATGTGAAGCTCCCCAACTACTCCTTAGTCTTTTTACCTCTATATCATCATTCCAGACGCCTTTGCGAATTATGTTTGTCGGGAGGAAGACGGAAAAACTTGCGGCCGCTTTTCAACGGGTTGAAGCTTCAGTTCCCGTCAATACCCTTGCCGCTGACGGCGCAAAGGAGGATCTGGAGTCGTACGTGGCTCATGAGATCCATTTCATGCGCGGGGACGCACAATTCAAGGCACGCATTACAAAGAAAATATACACAATGGCCCACGGCAATTTTCTTTGGGCACACCTTGTGCTCAAAGAGATCCTTCAATGTCATACCGAAACCGCTGTCGAGATGGCGCTCGAGGAGTTGCCAGCAGATCTTGAGCCGTTGTATCACCGGATGGAACAAGCGCTATCCAAATCATTGAAGCCTAGTGATCGAAAGCTTTCGAAGGACATACTGACGTGGATCATATGTTCACAGCGAGCACTGACAATAGAGGAGCTCTCTGAAGTGCTCCGGCCTGAGTTCTCTCATGCCCTCGACCTGCGACTTACCATAAGCCAGGTGTGTGGAGATTTCGTTGTTGTCGACGGTAGATCTCGTATAGGAATGGTCCATCAAACTGCAAGGGAGTTCCTTATCAAAACCCCAGGGCTAGACCATAGCATTACGCCTCAAACTGGGCATCAAGAATTGTTCATGAAATGTATATCTTGCTTGTCTGTTCCAGCTGGGAGAACACGTATCACGATACCCTTGAAGCAACCGTTCCTGCATTATGCGGTAACAACATGGCCTTTTCATTTGGGCCTGAGTACAATTTCATCAGACAACTCCACACTTCTTGCTCTGTTCAAATTCTTCCAGGGTTCCTATGTGTTGTCCTGGATACATATGTTAGCAGCCGTCGATTCTCTGAGATCATTGATTTATGCTTCTCAGAGTCTCGTATCGTACCTAGGAAAGAAATCGAAGGTTGATGCAGAGAGTAGCCCACTGATGCATCGGCTCCAAGAAAAGGAGATGCTTGAGCTCTGGGCAGTTGATCTCGTGAAAATCGTTGGCAAATTCGGTGATCAACTTGTCAAACATCCAAGATCTATTTACTCTTTGATCCCCGCTTTTTCCCCAACGAAGACTATCATTTCACGTCAAGGCGGGCAAGACAGGCCAGGCATTGCCCTTAGCATTACCGGGCAATCTCTTCAGCAATGGGATGATTGTCTCAGCAAATTTCTGGTAGGGCGCGACAGCCAGTCACTGAAAGTCATTTGCATAGATCGATATTTCGTTATCGTGACTTCAGACGGAAAACTCCGGCTATACGATACCCTTACAAACCAGCCGTGGCACAAGATTGTCCATGGCGAACGAATACTCAGCTTCAGGTTCAGCATGACTTACGAGAAATGTGCTACATACGGTTTTCGTGAAACAAAGGTCTGGTCTGTGAAGGAGAAGCGACAGCTCTACTCGATACAGAATCCTGTCAACGCTAAAGCCCTGGATTTAGCATTCTCGCTCGATGAATCAGCCATCTTCACATGTTCGGACGACAAACGAATACGGCAATGTCTGCTGGGCTCCTCTGAACATGCTTGGCAGATATTGAACAGCGATCGCGGATTTGATGATGCAGGGGGGAAAATATATAACTCGCCTCGCAGAGTGTCATTCAATGCCGCGGGTACACAAGTCGCAGTAGCATTTCGAGGCTTCCCGCTTCTGGTTTGGGATGTCGAAGGCGCCGATCTTGTCGGTCGTTGTGAGAGAGACACTGATAGAGATAGAAGCAGACAAGACCTCTACTCAGAAGTTGGCCCTATATGCTGGAACCCTGTGACCGGACATGTCCTTGGTCTCTACAAGGATGGGTGTATCTTCAAATGGCATCCCTTGGAGTCCTTCAGTCAAGAGTCTCGAACAGTCGAGACTGCAATCTCGTGTAGTGCAAACGGTACATTGTTTGCCACTGCTAATAGTGAGGGCATCCTTAAGGTTTGGGATTTTCATCATCTAAGTGTAATTTACCAGCTATCTTGTCATACTTCAGTCACCGACTTGGCAATGAGCCCTGACGGAAGGCGCCTGTATGATCTGCGAGAATCTTTCTGCAACATTTGGGAGCCGAATGCGCTTATTCGCCTTGCAGAAGCGGATGAGAAATCCTCCGAGACCTCGAGTTCTATGGCTGGATCAACACAACTATCACTTGCCTCAGAAGGACCAACAGAGATCTCAGAGCCACTTACAGCTTTGGCCATCGGACCTAAAACAGGCATTTACTGCTCCGGTGATGATATAGGAATAGTGCGTATGTGTAAACCTCATGACAAGATCGTCACTCGTATCTCCCAAGGCTTCATGCCCGTCGATTATGTGGCTTGGAGTGACGATGAAACTTATCTTGCGACTGCGGACCTTAGCGGGCGCCTCAACGTAAGATACAAAGATCCTTCGACTTCTCCAACTTCTGCTGCAGAGTATTCTCTATTGATGGAAGCAAAGGCTGGCAACGGTTTGCGCCAACTTCTCTTCAGCCAGGACAACGAATCCCTACTCGTTGTTACTTTTGCGTTTACCGAGCTTTGGTCTCTAGAAACCAAAACAATGATCATCACGCGACCTAATACAGCCCCTTACTCGCAATGGATAAACCACCCTGTGCAAAGTGATGCTCTTATCCAATGCACTCCTACTGGGTTCTACGTTTTTCGGTGGTCAGATCTTACCGAAATTGCATGTTTTAATTTCGAACAAGCACCATTCCAGATCAGCCACAATAAAGAATCACACTCATCTAGGCGACCTTCAGCATCTCTTCCAATGAGCCCAGACGAAAACCGCGATTCCGTGGACGACGTCTTTGTAACAAGGACTGGATCTCACATCATGGTACACATATCGTTTGCTTCTGCACAACGGTCTCGGTCTACACACTATCAGGCGGTAAGCACCGCGCTCCTGACTACGGCAGAAACCACCACGAAAGCGCAGATCCAGGCTAGAGAAATGCCGAGAACGATGGCTATAGATATTGGAAAAGTCCTGGGTTTTGTCAGCCAGAGTCCACGCAGGACTAGCTACGGTATGCTCGACGAGGCGCATTCTGAAGTAGAGGACGTGCTAGTATTCCTTGATCGAGACAATTGGGTTTGTTCCTTCAAATTTGGAGATGGCTTGTTCACGAACACCAAGATCAGGAAGCATTTCTTCCTGCCCCAAGATTGGCTCAACACCGATAGTCTAAGGCTTGCCACCGTATCCAAGGATGGAAGGCTATACTGTCCTAGGAATGGCGAGGTCGCCCTTGTGAGCAATTGGCTGCAGAATGAATGGGTTGACTGATCTGTACAGACTTACTTTTATGATCTAATTTATGAATTGTGTCACAGGGCTTCAGGATCAATGAAAAAGTTTGGCGTTCGATATCGGAGGAACCTTTCTCCGCGAGCGATGGTCATTGTATATGATCGCGTGCCAATGCATCTCCATGACCCACAGGAGACGTAAGTACTTGATTTAGGCAAGGTCGAATCAGTGGGAGGCTGAGGCCAAGACCAAACACGGTGAATATATAGAAAGCCAGTACAAATGGCAACACAGTAACACATATGATGTTTGCTCTGTACTTACTTGTTACTCGATGTACCACCCTATATGCATTTGAAGACGTACTGTCCCGCAATTGTGATCCGCGGTTGACGTAGGTTCCCAGATATATGTCGATCTCCCCGACACAACCCACTTTAACATTTGTCTAGCCATGATTCGGTAAGCGTCACGGCCACGATGGCGCCATCAAATCCATCGTTCCCTACGACAGATTCATGTAAAGCAGAAAAGGCTGATAAGCAGCCTGAATTGGAGATCAAGCGAGCGCAGCGAGTAAGTGACGACCAGCAAGAACCGTACTCTGTTTTCAGCAAATATACCAAGAGATGGACCGTTTTCCTTATCGCCCTGGCTGGCTTCTTCTCTCCCCTGAGTGCCAACATCTATTTCCCATCTCTGAACTACCTAGCTCGTGATCTTAATGTGTCGATTGAGCTCATTAACCTCACAATCACCGCGTATCTGGTCTGTCAGGGAATCGTACCTTCAATCGTTGGAGATGCGGCCGATAATCTAGGTCGACGGCCAGTTTACATAGCCGCTTTTGTGATTTACTTTGGGGCGAACATTGGCTTAGCTTTGCAAAATTCGTATGCTGCTCTTCTTATTTTACGGGTGCTCCAAAGCAGTGGAAGCTCAGGTAATACAAAGCTTGGCCACGAACACTGAAACGTTGAATGACACAGAGAAAAGGAACGATAGCGCTAGCCATCAGTGTTGTAGCAGATCTTGCTCCTCCTCATGAACGAGGCAAATATGTGGGCGCCGCTCTCTGTGGGTGTGCATCCGAAATTACTCGTCACTCAGCAGAGTCGATTCTAACTACCTTACAGACCCAACACCGCGCCTAGTCTTGGGCCAGTCCTTGGTGGGATTTTAGCTGAGAGAGCAAGCTGGCGCTGGATCTTCTGGTTCTTGAGCATCCTCTCCGGGCTCTGTTTGATGCTGATTATCATCGGCCTTACGGAGACCGCTCGGAAGCTTGTTGGCAATGGAAGCATTCAGCCCACTGGAATCAACAGGAGTCTCTTCGACCGTCTACAGAAACCCAAAGTGAATCATGAAACTGCAAAATTCATCAGACCTCGCTTCCGAGCTCCCAATCCTGTAGCGTGTCTGCGCATAGTATTCCACAAGGACACCGCACTTGTCCTACTTACCAACGCAATTTTCTACGTCAATTACAGCTGCGTACAGGCTTCGTCATCTACACTGCTCATGGATATATACGGCCTGGATGCACTTCAAGTTGGCCTGACGTATCTACCATATGGCATCGCTTGTGGGATAGCTTCATTCCTAGTGGGTTAGTTGGTCTGACATTTCACACCAGCAGATTCACTGAAGGTTACTGATTGAATTCTAGGTAAGATCATTGACCGCGATTATCGAAAGACAGCAGCCGAGGTCGGCTTTACGGTGGATAAGACGAAAGGAGACGATCTAGCAAAATTTCCAATTGAAGCGGCTCGGTTGAGAAGCATAGGATATTATGTCTCTATTTCTACTATATGCATTATCGGATATGGCTGGACCCTACAAGCTAGGACTGTGAGGAAGTCGAGATGCTCTGCCCACTAGGGAAAGCTGACAACCTGTTGCAGCACCTGGCCGCGCCTTTG
This sequence comes from Opeltia flavorubescens, assembly GCA_000442125.1. Classification (NCBI taxonomy): domain Eukaryota; kingdom Fungi; phylum Ascomycota; class Lecanoromycetes; order Teloschistales; family Teloschistaceae; genus Opeltia; species Opeltia flavorubescens. Next base: position 170,028 of record KE546973.1, read on the forward strand.
ATACTCCAATTCATCTGCGGTCTCACAGTCACGGGCACATTCAATGTGAGCTGACCATCCCATGGCAAGATGTTTTCGTGATCGACAACTAACTCAGTCCATGTTTTACCAGGTCTGTAATACCCTCATCGTAGATTTGCACCCTGATCGCCCGGCCACCGCCAGCGCTGCCGTCAGCATTACACGCTGTAGCGCTGCAGCCATCGGTGTGTCGGTTCTTCAATTCATTCTGGACGGCATAGGGCCTGGATGGACATTCACCTTGCTCGGTGCGTTAGGCGCGTCGACGGCGCCAATGTTGTGGGTGGAGTATCGATGTTGCATGAGGTGGAGAACGGAAAGGTTTGAGCGGAAGTCTATAGCTCTGGAAAAAAGAAGGGAACAGGATTCAGTGACCAAAGTATGACATGGCATTTGGATAGAGCCTGAAGTCAAGGACTTGTATTGCAATCAAAACTTCTATGACTCAACTATTTCGCGGTCTAGAAAATCGAAATGAAACAATAATGTAATGATATTTCAGCTATATGTTATCTCATGTCAGTAGATGATCATGGGAAATGATGAATGGGACAAAAAGCAAAAATTCTTCCTGTGGGGGTCGAACCCACGACATCCGCATTACGAAATTTCGCCATATTGGTGCAATGACCAGTATAAGAACGGCGCGCTACCACTGCGCCAAGGAAGATGATATTCCTGTTTTCACTTATTCTAGAAAATATTACCTACTTTTTCCTTCAGCTGCCGCCCAATCCCGTGTCGATTTGCTTTTCCAACGTGTCGCTCACGCCGACCTAACATCCTTTCGGACTAAAACTATGGACAGAACAGTGCGTCACATTCTGCATTTAATTCTGGCCTTTACTTCATCCAGTCGCTTCTGAACCATCATGGCATTATATCGTGGAGTTCATCGTACCAGAGAGCAGTTTTCTCGCACTTCTCAGAGCCAGATTACAACGCATTACGAGCTCACATCTAAGTTGCCGAAAGACGCGAGGGCACGAATAGGAACTTCATGATAACCCGATTGTGTCCTACTTTAAACGAACGGTGGTCAATTCGTATGAGGCCTAATCACGTTCTTGCTATGTAATAAGAGTTCCGAAATTGGGAGCCCGCCTGCGAATTTTCCGATGCCTCTATTTCCATGCTCGCTCTCTGTTGGTGTATACCTCGTAAGTCTATGTACATTTGGATTTAGGTCAACTGGATATGGCCAATGTAGTTGAGTTTTCATTCGCCCCCCTCCGCCCTGATCAGATCTGGTTTTGGCAGAGCCGGGACGCCTTAATCAATGACGATCATATCAGTTCTTCCCATCCTTGCTCCATTGTCGGACGCTCTTTCCCTGCTAAGCCACAATCAATAAGAGTTATTCCGATTTCTTGTGACCGCTCGTTTGACTCAGGCTGGGCAGCATCTCTGAGAATGCTCACTCCTTAAGCGACATGTCTCTCAGTTATGTTCTAGGCAGTATCTTTTTGATCCTCGTTCCCGCAGCGACAATGGCTCTCAACTATGATAGCTTCTCACCGATTGTTGGAACAAAGTACGATCTTATGCCTCCGTTCCCTGCTCCTGCCATCCAAACATAGTCCCAGTGTCATGACGTGGGCTATTTCTCCCTGCGGTCCTTCCAGCTACAAAATGGATCAGGTTGCACTCTTCTTCGTCCAAACATCTCAACTATCTCAATTGCTAGAATACTTTACAAAGCCAGCATGCTTTTCACATTCTTTATACCGCTTGTTTTTGCTCTAACGACCTCCGGTGCTCCCCTTCCTTCGACAAATGGAGCTATTGAGTGGTTTCCTTGCGAGGGCAACGGCACTCACCCACTATTCTGTGGAACATTGACAGTACCTTTAGACTACACGGATACTACTTCCAACGCTACCCTTGACTTGCAGCTTGTGAAGATTCTTGCCGTCGAGGAACGGAGAAAAGGTAGCATTCTTTTTAATCCTGGTGGGCCTGGGGGACTTGGTCGAGAATTTCTTACCGGCTTCAATGGCCTGAAGTTCCTTATCGCCACAGGAGGTGTTTACGACTTGATTGGTTTCGACACTCGGTAAGTCTGATGTCCACACGATCCCCAACTACTTTCACATCGCTCGAGAGAGGCCTCTGCTTTAGCCCCAAATCACCGTAGTCGTGAGCTATCATGGATTTTTGCATGAATCTATCGCTTCTCGAGATTTTGATGAAGCCGGGACTGACTATCGATTAGGGGTACATCCACTACTCTCCCATTCTCTTGCTATCCCGGATCCTTGGAGCGAGCTGTCACCAATCAACGCGGCTTGGACTTCCTCAATGCCTCGGATACGGCTGTTGACGAATCATGGGCATCAGCCGAGACTTTTGCAACGTCCTGCCACAAGAACGCTAGGGATATCGGTGAACTCATCGGGACTGGGTTCGTCGCACGAGATATGATACAGATCGTGGATGCTGTTGACGAAGATGGCCTACTACGCTATTGGGGCTTTTCTTATGGTACCGTTCTGGGCGCCACAGTGGCTGCCATGTTCCCTGACAGAGTGGATAAGATGGTGCTCGATGGCTGTGTGAACCCTCACGGCTACTATGCTGGAAACGACCTAGAACAAGCCACAGATAGTGACGCTGTTTTCGACGGCTTTTTCGCTGCATGTGTTGCCCATCCAGAGGCATGTGACTTGGCACCAGATGCGGATACAGCCCAGGAATTGAAGGCCAAATTCTACAATCTCTTGTATGCACTCAAGAATGAACCCATAATCGTGCTAACTGAGGATTTCCCGTGGACATTCGGCTATTCCGCTGTCAAAAACGCTGTTAAATCCGCCATGTATGACCCGTTCTCATGGCTTCAGCTAGCAACTGGTCTGCACGGTCTCTTGACAGGAAACGAGACAGCGATACTCAAACTTACGCCCTTTTTGTACCCTGATGAGAAGACTATATTTCCAGATAAGGGTACAGAGGCATTTTACGGCATTAGAGCCGGCGACACCGCTCTACGAACTACCGACCTCCATAGTCTCTTCCCATTATTCGAGCAATTCTATGCCAAGAGTCAATTGATGGGCGACGTTTTCTCCGTTGGAGAAATGCCATATGCACGATGGCAATTCAAGGCCAAGGGCGGCTACTCGGGCAATTTCCAGGCCAAGACTAGGAACCCCATGCTCTTTGTGGGTAACGACTTCGATATAGTCACGCCACTGGTCTCGGCCCACAATGCCAGCGCCGGATTTGAAGGAAGTGTCGTGCTGCAACATGGAGGCTACGGGGTAGGGCATCGTTTCTCTGCTGCACGATGAATTCGCTGATTATGATTGCCGCCTACAGCATACTTCAAATGCCCAGCCATCACTTTGCACGGTCCAAACAATCCGATCTTACTTCGTCAATGGTACTTTACCTGCGCCGGATACTAGATGCGAGCCTACTTACGAATTGTTTTCCAAAGTCAAATACAAAGAGGTCTGGGCGGATATCACGTATCAACTCCATTGAGAGATCTCTAGGGAGTAACGATGTTATGTCTTCAAGAAGCCATGAGTCCTAGGCGGAGGTTGAGCGGATTGCGGACTTCATTAAGGCAGAAGCGAACGCTCGTTTCATGTACTATACTTACCCCTATCCTTTAATTCCTGTCAATCTTACCAGTGCTTTGTTCAGTCCATGCTGCTGATACTCTAGGCGATTGTGAATAATTAAAGATCGTTCCTAGATCGATCTCCTCCCCCCTTGTAATACTTTCGACCTATACTTTTCACCCATGCTTTCTACCCATGTCTTCAACCCATGCATTAATTTGGTCTGAATGATTTCATTCGACACTCCTCCACCACCATGATACGATCACTGATGATACGTTGCTCTGCATTAAGAGATATAGAGGGAACGGAGTTGGACAGACTTGAGAAACGCTCAATTATTTTCAATATTCAACAACAATCTTGTGGCCACTCATAGAAAAAGGAAGGTGTGATTCCCACGGAGGGCGGTCTACTCCACATATTTGTGTGATAAAGGTAGGGCTCTTTTGTCCATCAACAAACTTAATCGTCCATTCGTTAGGAAAAAATCATCGATTACCCCCACAGGGAAAACAAAGCTTTTGAGCATTATACGACATTCAATGGAACCGAGAGTTGGGAAATGGGGAAAAGCAATGGATGAATGGCAAATGTAGTTTTTTCCCGGTTTGTATTTGTTTTTCTTTTTCGAAGATTGGGTTTGTGAAATTATTTACTTTTCCTCTATGTTTTTTTTCTTTGCATGGATTTTCTGGTGTTTGGCTGATTCTCCCGCCCTTACAACCTTCTCGAAAAAAATTTAAGAAAGAGAATTTAGCCACTGCCCTTTTCGGCTATACAAGAAATGAAGAATTGAGCGGGGAGATGTACGGCTTTCGTTCTATTCAGAAGTTCTTGTGTATGGTGCATATACACTCCTTTCTGTCCTAATTGCATCGAGTAGGAAAGAGAGATGTGAAGCTTAATGGGGGGAAGGATGGCAGTGTTGAATGCATTGCGTGTTGATAAGTTATGGTGAGTATGGATGTTACAAGTTTTTGAGAAGTGTGATAAGTAGTAAATCATGTTAGAGGTTCGTGAAAAAGGAAGATGTTGTGGAGTAGATGGTTTGGAGGATGGGCGTTTTCATTGAGGGAGTGGGGTTTTTCGTCGATGTATAGGATGGATGTTGGAATAGTGAGTGTAAATTTTCATTTTTATATTCATGCGTTGGGATGGAGTTTGAGTTGATAGGAAAATAGGATAGGAGTGTGATAGGAAAGTTCCCCCCTCTCCGACCCCCAAACAATCTTAACAACGTTCACGGAGTATATATTTCTAACGACGGTACCAACTTTCAGATACATCGCTGGGAGAGTTTGCTGAGGGGCGAAGGAATTCTTCATAGATTAATTCCTTGTAGTCCCCCGATCGGGATCATATGGCAAATCCTCACAAATGTTCCCTTCCTGCTTCGAAAGACGAGACGGATCAGAGGGTAAGGCAAAAGTATACATTACGTTCTACGGATTACAAGAGTAGCGGGGTCGTTCTTGGGCTTTGCGTCGTACAGGACGGAGGAAGACGATGGTGCGGCAGTCGATTGTTTGGTATAGCGGGTTGAAAGGGCCAAATGACAACATGTGAAAAATACCTCGGTGGTATTTCGCGTTTGCACGGGTTGATTATATGTTCCCGGAGCGGGCTGGTCACTTCGCACCCCACGAATCAGAGACGATGGCTTTCGTTTCGTTGGCAGACTCTTCTCCAGGCGCAAGGAGCACGCAGTTTTATACTTGTGATCGATCACTGCTCCAGTCAAGTTTGGGCCGGCAGACAATCATCAGCCACGAACATGTCACATTCACATCGCTCACACGAAAAGGCGCATACATGCGAAAGAAATGCATTAATTTCTGCTATGAAGTAGCAGCCACGCCAGCCTGATTCATGCCTTGACCGGATTGTATTGGATTTGTGGCCATCTGACCGTGAGGATTGACCTCACATCTGTAGTGGAAATTCGTATTCCAATTGTTATCAGTCAGTTGATCATTGAGGTACGGTTTCTAAATGGATTCCAATTAGTATGCTTTCTCCAGCGAATCGTATAACGAGAGAGATGTCTCACTCCATTGAATCGCACTTCGATCCGGCCAGTGCCCGGAGTTGGTCCAATGCTGCCATGCGAAAGCGAGATGTCAATCGGCGAACCATCATTGACGATGATGAAGCTATGATCGCTGTGTCAATGCCATTCCCCTCCATCGTGAACAATTCGAGTAAGAGAGACTCACTCGATGGTTGCGCCTCTCGCTGGCCCGCCAGCTGGATTCAACCACGAAATCTTCGTCGACTCAAGGAAAGTTATGTCCGGATTTTCCCCAAGAGGATCACGGACAATATAAGCACTCGGCGTCAGAAGCCCCATCTCTCCCCAATCACTAGTAATCACCATTCTCGCCCTGGTGAAATGCTGTTCCGGATGTTCTACGATGTATTGGTAGGCTTTGTATACATCTGCTCCCCGACCTGCTAACACTGGATCGACGGCAGCGTTCATGATATCCCACAAAGCTTCCGATTGGAAACTCATCACATTAGGGCTACGATCTGCCGTTTGGGACCATTTCAAAAATGTCTCATAGACGGCGTCAGCAGCTGGATTAGCAGCCAGGCTGACCGAAAGGTCCGGATCACCGCCGAAGCAGGAGGACAGTTTTTGGACAGATTCTTCAAAGGTTCCATATTGACTTTCGCCTTTTACGTCGACGTCGACTTTCCCTTCGGTAGTAAGCCCATTGAATTCGGCTTCAACGTCGACATTGAACTTTTGATCGACAGTGGTGTCTTTGTTGGAGGCCCAGACAGTCTGGAAATACGTTAGCAGAAGAAACGAAGGGTTGATGCGAGATAAATGAGGAGACTGACTAATTGGAGGCGGGCTCCATAAGAGGCTGAAGTGATGATATGGGATCCAATGGTCGCAAACAATGACTTGTATGCCTGGATGGTTTCCGAGCTACGTGGATCGAATGGCTTGATCCGCGACATGCGTTGACGTAGGACCTGTTCGTTCACGTATTTGCCGTAGTCCTGCATTTCCACATGGATCCGGATTTCGTTGAATGCAAACATATAGTACTGATATTCTTCCCGAAACGTCTTTCCAATCGCGTAACTGGCCGACACACCACCAGTGACCGCCGTATACCTAGCCGCAATATCACTATCGACACTGATCGCAAAAGCAGCATCTTTGCCAGTCTTGAAAGAGTCGTGATGAGCTGTCTTTCGTATTAGCTACACCACGCAGTGTAGTTGCTGGAACTACGGCGGAGTATTCTCTTACTCTCGGCAGTCTTTGTGTCTTCTGTAGCTTTGACATTGGGAGGCACCATCCAAGTGGCACCACTCAACGTCTGCTTCTCTCCGCCGGGCTCTAGTTTGATGATTCGGGTATGTGTAAGAACATTGGTCGCGACCTGAAAGTATAAGCTTGATGATCGGGACATTGAAGTTCACGTATGAAGTACCGAAGTAATATCCACTGTTCAAAGGTCTGGGATTAGTCTTTTTGTCCATTGTGTGCACGTATCTCGGGTCCCAGGTCCTTTTGGTACCTGCCATAGAAGGGATGAATCTCCTTCGAACATCACATACCTGGAGACACCGCCGTCATATCAAGACCGAAGCCTAGCCAGCTTGCCGGCGGAAAGTCAGCGTTCGCTGACCCGTCGAGCATGCTTGTGACGTCCGTTCCATTCGACATGATTACAAAAGGTCCAAGCTTCGCATTCGAGCCATCCGGTATTTGACTGTAGGTGGCCCGACGCTCGATACCGTCTCCGTCCCGAGTCCAAAGCGAACTACTTGCACCGAGCGCAGGAATGATGGCTGCAGGATTAATATACATGATTGAGAACGCTCGCTGCTTTCAGTATGATTGAATGCGAGATCAAGGGACTGTGAAGGAGCGAAGAGTCCTCAAACGAAGTATAAATTCACCAATGATCCATGGAAATTTGGTGTGAGGAAACCGATGTCTGATACGACAACCAAGAAGAGGTTGAACTCGTAGAACAAGCCTTTTGGCGAAACGAAACAAAATATGAAAACATCGTGAACTTTCAGGCTTGACTAAGTAGATATGGAAAAGTCTGAGATCTCCCGAACGCATACGAGATCCCGAGCGAGCGAGAATAAATAACCCTGCGACAGCAGCCTGAAGTTAGTGAATAGCCGCATGAATGGTCTAGCCAGCTCTTGTTCTTTTGCGAATACTGCTGTGCGCTTGTAGGAGTCAAAAGTTTCATAGCGGGATTTCAGAGCGACAGCCGTGCCGGCTTCTTGTAGTCCGTCGGGGTGGACTTGTCGTCGCAAGTCACTACGGAAAGAAGCATGCGTGCTCGATATGCGAAAACGGAGAATTATTGATCCTTTTCCTACCAACGGAAATAGTACATCCCGCAATATCCCACGCATGTAGCTAAATTCGTAGTCAGGTACAGCCGCAGGTAGACCGTCTCTGAATATACATAGATCGAATTGAATATCTCCAGGTGTGCAACTGTCGTGTATAAACACGTGGAGCCAAAAATATTTGTCTTTCCATCCCGAGGCAGCGAAAAGTTAAAAATAATTCCACTGCCAACCCGGAGACAAACACATGACGTCAATAATTCACAAGCGGTGACATGTCCGACATAACCACAAAGTTTTCAAATCCCATATTTCCATAGAATCTCCTTCCTCAAAACTGCCTAAACCCCTCCCCCCCACTAACCATATCCTCCCCCATCTTCTTTATTTCACCCTCGGGCTTAACCCAAGCCCCCCTCGCATCCATCATCCTCCCCTCCCCAAATTTCCCCCTACACCACTCCACCACCTTCATAATCTCCTCCACACTTTTTTTCCCCAGAGCCTCTTTATCCCCCTTCCCTGCCTTCTTCAATTGTTCAACCTGCGCAATGAATTCCAGTGCGCCATCTTTGCCTCCCTGTTCCCCCCATACGGAGGTGAAGACGTCGCTGTCTTTGACATTGTCGTACCATGCGCGGGCATTGTCGTAGTCGCTTTCGATGCGGTGGAGGATGCCGTGGAGGAACATGCCTTCGTAGGCGGGTGGGGATTGCATGTGGCGGACTAGGAAGTGTGCGGATGGAAGGTCGGCGTTGAGGAGGTGGAAGGCTGTTTCGAGTGTGGGGTGTAGGGAGAGGGCGGAGATGGAAGCGGTGAGGGAGGGTGATGTAGAGTGGCCGGGGGGAAGCAGGGGTTTTGAGAGCGTGAGGAGATGGGTGTAGAGGGAGTCGAAGGTGGGGAATCGAGGATCAGGTTGGTTTGCCATCGTGGAGCAATAAAAGCGAAGGTATGTGGTAGAAACAGAGCACTGTACAAGCCGTAAACTTGAGACAGGAAGAACTCGCAACATAAGGGATCATCAAGATCTATCAAAATGCAAAGTTTGTCTTTATGACCATTATCGACTACGTCACGACTTTGGGCCGTGAAATGATAGCTCAAATTATTTATTTAGATTATGGTCTGGGTGCAATCTTCTCCTGCTTTCAGTACATGTAGCTCAAATCTCATATGGATTAACATATTTGTGAGGAGGCACTTCGTCGGTACCACTCATACATCCCAAACAGAATTTACAGATCGATACATTAAATCATGTTCTCGTCAAGTCAATAATTTCCACGCCTTCGTACTTTGTCTTGATATATGGTCTCTCCTGCTCCCAGGGATCTATATCCCTCCACGTACCGTTCAAGCTTTCCCGGAGGGCAAGCAAGGCTCTCGCCCGCTTCGCAACCTTATCTATAGGACGTGGTGGTTTCGAGGGCTCGGGACTGTCCGCAGGAATTTTATATAGCTGGGTATCGGCTGGTGGAAACAACAAGTCCGAGGATGATGGTAGCGGATCTGGACTTGATCGTCCCTCATCCCAGCTGGTCGAGTCAGTCTCGGCGAAGTTCAATCTCCGATTCGCCCTTTGAGTGCTCAAGCCGTCGGGGCGCTCATCTTGATCTGGTTGTGGAGTACTGCGCCGCCGACATAAGCTATCGGAGGTTGGTATTAGGGATTGTCGTGAAATAAAAGTAACATCGTCGTCTTGTTGGAGTGTAGATTGTGAACTAATTTCAGAGGATAACGGTTCGTAAATTCCCAAAGCTGAAAACCTGGTTCCTGGGGCTAGTTTGATGTTCATGGTCTCTGGTGGTCTTTTTGCAAGCGTCCATGGGTTTGTGTCCTTACTGATAGAGGGTGTACGTTCCAGAATGCGTCTCGAACCTCTTGTTGATACGGATTTCTTTGGTGTTGTAGGAGCAGATCTTGCCATGACTTGCATCCTTTTGGCGGTTTTGTCGGGGATGTCGATGTCCTCTTTGGTTGGAGATATACACTTCGTTACTGCGGCTGATGAAAATGGTTCTTGGAACCGTTCTGGGCTCTTATCTAGCTTGCTGCGAGCAATTCCTGGTTTCGCTACCTTCACGAACGCATCCATCGCGCCAGGCTTCATGAATTCGGGTTTTCGACTTTTCTTTCGTACGGCGGCGCCTTCTCTGGCTTTTCTTGAAGCAACCTTTTTAGGATCTCTCATTGCCTCCTCCCAGTTTTCCACCATGAGAGGGATACCAAACTTGACATAGCTCTCGAGCACCCACATCTTTTCTGGCTGGCCTGGGTCATAGGTGGAGTTGTTTCGTTTGGTAGGACTTCGAGATCGTTCCCGAGCATCGTCGGCTTGAAGCTCATTCTCTGAATCACTAAGAGGGGCGACTTCGATGTCGGGCTCTTCGGTATCCAGATCTAGGGCAACACTATCAATAGGCGTATAAGCAATTCTCATTTCGGGAATGCCATCCGTTGCCCAGTGACTGCGACGGCCACAAACCGCCATCACCATCGCTGACTCGTCGGCTTCTTGAACTTTGCTGTCACGGTCGATATGGTCTTTGCCATACCTTCTACATAGCTGATCGACCAGTATTGCAGGCGCCAGGGTGCGTATAAATTTCTTAGCTCCTGATAATCGCTGCCATTCGAAGGCTTCAGCAACAAATTCGCGAAGGCCGTGTAAATCAATCTTTCGGTCCCACGCAATTCTTTCGCGAAGACGGCCGAGCTGATCCAAATTCGAGACTGCAGGATGCGTGTAGTAGCGTAAGACCTTTTTATCAGGGAAAGTCTCTGGAATGGCGAGCGCCTTATGCTTGGTTCGAAAGTAGCCACTTTCATTGACAGTCAATTCGTATTGAAGCCTTTCCCTCCATTGATTGAATCCAACGATATCTTTAGGTGAAAGCCTGCATAGATCACGACCAAAGCCAGCCCTGGCAGCCTCGCAAGCAATCTTGATTCCACATCCTGGTACTCCCGCAGGTATGTAGTCGCCTCCGCTCATCAAAGCCACCAAAATCATACCATCGCTATCAAGTCCGGATTGACCTTGCCTTGTTGCTTCTGCTTTGTACATGTTGACATGAGTGGGACTCTTGTTACCACGGACATTTTCACTTGACCAGTTCCTCAGATGGACTGTACAGCCAAACATCATTGTGTCGACATCCTCACTAAGTACTGCATCCACGATTCCCTCTCTTTGTAGTAGGGCGCATTCTGCTTCAGCTTCTCCAGGCGCTGTGTGGTAGGGGAAGCCGAAAAGATCGAGTAACTGCTTTGTGATGAAGTTGGGAAGTTGCGAACTAAGAGTCCCCGTCTTAACGTTGCGCTTGAAGGGAGGTTTGTTGCTGCCATCGAATACAAAGAGAGGTTTAATGGACAGAGAGAGTAGACGAATGAGCCGGTAATAGAGGGTTCGCAGTGCGGGATTGCTGCCTCCTTGCCCCGCTTGTGTCTGAAAATGCCATATAGAAGCATCGACGGCTATGCGCAAGGATCGACCATGTTTTTCGAAATGCTCGACGGCAAGTTTCGCAAGAGCAATTCTCTCACCAGAGCCAATCTGACCATAGATCCTGCCGAAAGTCAGTAGAGGAAATTTTTCTCAGGGAAGGACTTTTGACCCTTTGATGCCCATCAGAAACTGATGATACGATGTATCAATGCTCCCGACGAGGTTGGATTGGGCTGAGATGAAAAGGCATGAGGAGAGATTGGAAAGTGAGGTGTTTACGGATTTCCAGATTGGTCTGCGGGTTTCCAGATTGGTCTGCGGGAAGTGACGACAAACGCCCCGCACGCGGCTGCCGTCAAAGGTCAAGAACTTCGACAACGATTGCGAAGGCCATTGCTGAAGAACATACATGGCAACCGCAGCAGGCTATTTCGATCGAAAACCTGCAGCGACCTCTCGCCCTGGTCTCTCACATCTACAGGGTGATCCGGCGTCACCTCACACACCGCAGCGAACCTTTTCCTCTGCCTTCTCGTCGCCTGCGCTCAGTTACCGAGCGGAGGAAGAAGTTGTCGTCATTGAGCTTGGTGCACGGCATCTATCCGCTGGTATAGTTGGCGAAAGCAATCCGCGATGTAGACTACGCTTTGGTCCAGAAAGGAGTCGAAGAGTTGGCGATTACCGAGAACATCTCCCAGAGTACCAAGAAAGGCCAAGAAAGAGAAGACGCAACTATAAATGGGGTGAGGATCATGAATTATGGCGCATGGATCTCAGAGACGTAGATTTGGGCCTTGTTGAGGATAAGATCGAGAGGACGTTAAGGGAAGCATATACCAAATATTTGCTATTAGATTCCAAGAATAAAAGGCTTGTTCTCATATTACCATCACTCCTACCTCATCGTCTTCTATCATCCATACTCTCATCCATCTTTTCTAACTTCCAAATGCCTTCGATCACTCTCTTTTCTTCCCCTGTCCTCAATGTTGCGGCTGCCGGTTGCCGAGCAGGTTTGGTGGTGGACATTGGGTGGGATGAGACCGTCGTCACTGGCATCTATGAGCACCGAGAAGTACAGACACGGTGGACGACTAGGGCAATGAAGGTTGTCACCCAAAGGACGGCAGTACTCCTTCACCAGTCTACAAAACCGGACGATCCCAGTCAGCAACGCCCTGACCCCTCACAAAGTCCAGAAGACAAGAAACTCGACGAGCCTCCTCCACCAGATAGCAGGTACTTCGAGTTTTCTGAAGAAGTGACGTCTCGCATAGCATGGTGTCCCGTCACAAGACAAGATTCCCCTCATTCCGAACAGAAAACCAATAGTGGGGCTGCTGAAGCACATGACGATTCACAAGACGGAACAACAATAGATGTACCTTCACCGTTACCGCCACACAAAACCCTCCAAATCCCCTTCGCCAAGCTTGCAGAACCAGTAGAATATGGTCTTCTCGCCAAGGGAAGCAATCTCCACAATCTCGACGACGACGAGCAGTCACTCCCTCAACTCATCTACAAAAGCCTCTTATCCCTCCCTCCCGACGTCCGCTCCCAATGTATGGCCCGCATCGTAATCACAGGTGAAGGTTCCAACATCGCCGGTCTCAAGACCCGCCTTCTGAATGAAGTCAAAGCTATTGTGGACGCACGCGGCTGGGATCCCGTCTACGGAAAAGTCGCAGTTGAAGCAAAACAGCACGTAGAAAACACCCGCGGAACTCGAAATAAGGGAAATTTAATACCTTCAGCAGGTGCAGACACCCATCTCCAGCCTCAAATCAAGGATGAGATGACAGAGAAGCTGGAGCAGGACAGGCGGAAGAATGTAAAGGCTACGGTGGTGGGTGAGATACGGGGGGTTGAGACTCTAGGAGCATGGGCTGGAGGGAGTTTAGTTGCTAGCTTAAAGGTCAAGGGTGTTGTGGAGATAGATCGGGATTCTTTCCTCACGAATGGACTCGCTGGCGCGAAGAAGGAGTCTGAAGTTGTGCAGGCTACGCAGAGGATGAGCTTGGGGGCGAGATCTGGCCTGGGGGAAAAAAGTGGATGGACGTTGGGTGCTTGGGCTTAGTGATACCAGAATCGCGAACTAAGAGAAAGGGAGCATTGCGGTCTAAGTGAAAACAAAGTAATAAAGAATGGAGAAGCGTTGCATCTAGTTGTATGGCCGTGAATGTGGGGATATCGAATCAACTAACAGAAAACCTTGAAGAACCCCCATAACCCCATCCCGCTTAGAACCGGTATAATAACATTATCATCCCATCCAAATATATCCACGACCTCGCTCGCACTAGCCACGAAGCCACTCCATATGCTCACTACGCTCAGGGCAGCCCAGCCGCCAATCACGCCCTCAGTGCTCTTCCACCCAACAGCTTCCCTCACCACATCCGGGACTTTCAACTCCCCATTGAACATGAAACCGTCGTCATGTCCGAACCTCGGCACCGCCCACCCCCAGAACAAGCTTGCAGTTAAGATCCCAACCCCCATCGCCGCCGCACTCCCTGCCAGACTCTTCCCCTTCCGTATCCTCGGGGTGAATCTTCCAAAGAGCCTCCCCACCGTACTAGCAGCCGTATCGCACCAACTCAACAGCAGCACGCTCATAACACCCACATCCTTCGGCAAAAACCTCAGCACCGTCCACGCGCCCAGTAAATACCAGATCACACCGTTATACCCATCAACCTCGCTCTCCCGCATCAAAGCCCCCAGGACCCGGATATACAGCCTGTTGAAGGAGGGGAAAGTATGCCGGAGGTAGTCCACAGAGGCGATTGGGATCAGGGCGCCCAGGAGCCAAGGGTGGATAGAATGTTGCGATATCCCTCTCGAGTAGAGACTTAGTGTGAAGAAGCCGATGGAGATATGGAGCGCTTTCCGCGGGATCTCGTGGCGGTGGATGAAGGTGCGGAAGGAACGGTGGATGGGGATTAGACCCAGAGGGGAGGGAGAGCGGGAGATGGTGCGCCAGTATGAGGATGCGGATGATTCGGCCGAAGAGGGAGATAGATGGCCGTTTGCGGTGCCGTTTGGGGGCGATTTTGTAGATGGAGTTTTGCGAGGTTGTGGTGGTGATTGCGCAGTATTCGTGATTAGGGATTTTGGACTTCGACTACGGGCTCTTGCACGGTCGTCCAAGAACTTCGAGGGATCGTTCTTGCTTTTCGTGACAGAGTCGCCGATGGGGGCGAAGTAGCTTTCCTGCTTGTCCGTTGATTTGGCGATTGAGGGGGTTGGTTCCGTGATGCGAGGAGTCGGTGGAATGGCAGGCTGTTGCGCCATTTGAGACCGACTGAGAGTGATACAGAGGGATGGAAGACTAGCACAACGACAAGACCTTGGAATCTGCTTCGTGCAACAGGGCTGGATCCGCGAAGAAGGTATGGTGACCGGAGTGTGTCTATCTGGTAGCTGGAAGCTATGAACACCAGCCGTCAAGACTATCTCTCAACAGCGAAAGACGCCATCGCGAGCTAACAATGCTCCGCCGGTCGAGGATATGTAGATGTCTGTATTGAGGTCGCTCAGCGGCTGGAGTCGGTTGCCCGAAGAGTGTGTATGCTGACAGGTAGTTAGGCAGGAAGACGGCTCAGATACTCATAGGGAAAGCTTCGTACTGTCGAGGAGTAATAGCGCGATCCTCAAAACTGAGGCCGGCAGCTGTAGGACGGTCTAATGTTAGAACCTGGAGATTCGTAGAGTCCTTACAAATTATTGCTCCCAAGTAAGCCGTTAATAAGGTCACGTGATGATAACGAAATCGAAACTCCAGATAACCGTTTTGCTCGTTGCTTAACAGTCAAGAAGAATTGCATAATCCCTTCATTGACATAATATCTCTTTATGGTTGTTATCACAAGATTTCCAATGCTTTTCTCAATTTGTAGAAAATTTCCATGTCTAAAATAATATCAAATTTTGCATGCTTGATTTCCTAAGGATTATTTCTCCTAATTTCTTGCATGACCGTTCAAAATGTCTACTACGTCGTCTCGAGCCTGGGACGCCCTGACACCGCCACTGGCGGACTGGATCATCGACGCTGTCGACAGCATGGGGTTCAAGCGGATGACCCCTGTACAAGCGTCAACAATCCCCTTATTCATGACACATAAAGATGTCGTCGTCGAGGTATGCATACCCCAAAAATGTTGAGTTCTATATTGAATATTTCTAGGCAGTCACTGGAAGTGGGAAGACTCTGGCATTTCTGATACCCGTAGTAGAGAGGCTGCTTAGACTGGAAGAACCGATCAAGAAGTATCATGTTGGGGCTATTATCATAAGTCCAACAAGGTAAATCAATCCACCAGAATCTGCGATGCTGAAAAATGCTAAAATCAATGAAAGGGAGCTCGCGAGTCAGATATATAATGTCTTGTGCTCATTACTCGCATTTCATGGACCATCAGCCTCAGTCTTAAAGCCTCCAGACGAGAAACCCGACCTAGAAACCGGCCCCAATCAGGGTGAAACTCCATCAAAGCCAGCACTCAAAGTGATCCCCCAATTACTCGTTGGCGGCGACATCACTCCAGCCCAAGATCTAAGTAATTTCCATCAAATTTCTCCTAACCTCTTAATTTCCACCCCAGGAAGACTCCTCGAAATCCTCTCATCCCCTCACGTCCACTGCCCCCAGTCCTCTTTCGAAGTCCTCGTCCTCGACGAAGCAGACCGGCTCTTAGACCTAGGCTTTAAAGAAGACCTCCAGAAAATCCTTGCCCGTCTCCCGAAACAGCGGCGAACTGGCCTCTTCAGCGCCAGCGTCAGCGAAGCCGTCGACCAGATTGTTCGAGTTGGTCTTCGAAATCCTGTGAAAATAGCCGTCAAGGTGAAAGGGCTAAACAATACCGAAGACAAGAGAACGCCATCGAGCCTCTCGATGAAATATCTCACATGCACTGCATCGCACAAGCTGCCCTCCCTTTCCAAACTTCTGCAATCCCTAGACCCAATCCCGAACAAAACGATCATCTATCTCTCCACCTGCGCCGCAGTCGATTACTTCCAGCACGTCCTCCCCTCCATCCTCCCCTCGGACAATGAAGATCGGAAACTCGCCCTCGTACCCCTCCACGGCAAACACCCGCCCAAAGTCCGAAAGAAGAATTTCTCCGCCTTCTCCACCTCCACTTCGCCTTCAATCCTACTAACCACAGACGTCGCAGCCCGCGGCCTCGATATCCCACAGGTAGACCTCGTCATACAAATCGATCCACCCAGCGACCCAAAAGTCTTCCTCCACCGCTGCGGTCGTGCGGGAAGAGCAGGCAGGAAAGGTCTGAGCGTAATCTTCCTCCAGGAAGGTAGAGAGGAAGATTATATCCCATTTCTGGAAGTGAGGAAAACACCCGTCACACCTCTTGAACAACCCTTGATCCAAGTTTCCGAAGAGGATACCGCAGCAGCTGCGAGCGCTATCAGAAACGTAGTACTCACAGACCGCGCCCTGCACGATAAAGCACAACGAGCGTTCGTGAGCTGGGTGAGGGCATACAGTAAACACCAAGCCAGCAGTATCTTCCGCATCTCGGACCTAGATTGGGCAGATCTAGGAAATGCGTGGGGCCTTCTCAAACTCCCAAAGATGCCGGAGTTGAAGAAGTGGGACGGTGACAGAACCCTAGGTGTCGATGTAAATTTCGACGATTACGCGTACAAAGATAGGAAGAGAGAGCAGGTGAGGAAGGAGCAGTTGCTGCAAAATCAACTCAATGCTTTTCCCGAAAAAGGCAAGGATGAGAACGCAAAGAAAGTCCCAAAACGAGCATGGAGCGAAAGGCTAGACCACAGGGACGAACGCCAACGGCGACGAGATAGAAAGCGAACAAAGCGAGAAGCAGACAGATGGGAGAAGATGACTCCTAGAGAACGGGAGAAGCAGCTCGAGCTAGAAAGGATGATAGAAGTTGTGAAGCGGAGGAAGGAAGAAGAAGACCAGCTGGAAGAGTTTCACGGATTCGATGATTGATAAGTAGAGACCTATAAAAATACCATCGGTCCCCATGCTAGAGAGCCCTCCATACAGTAAGTAAGCTCAGAAAAAACTACCGTACGTCCTTCTTTATCTCCTTCCCTTAGTCGATGTACCGTGATGTTTTCAACCCAGCCCCTTACCATCCATAATCAAGAAGAGCCAAACAGCCCCTCCCATTCCCTCTGCGTCGGCAGCCTCCCCTCAGCAGTCTCCTTACTCCATTTCTCCTTCTT
This sequence comes from Opeltia flavorubescens, assembly GCA_000442125.1. Taxonomy (NCBI): domain Eukaryota; kingdom Fungi; phylum Ascomycota; class Lecanoromycetes; order Teloschistales; family Teloschistaceae; genus Opeltia; species Opeltia flavorubescens. Next base: position 187,644 of record KE546973.1, read on the forward strand.
CCCCTCCTCCCAATTCGCCCCCCCTTCCTTCTTACCCTCTTCCCCAACAACACTCAACCCTCCCTCCTTCTTCTTCCCCTCTCCTCTACTAACCCCATCCCCCTTACCCCCCACAACAATATCCTCATCCATACTCCCATCCCCAGCATTCACCCCCCCATTATTCTCCTTACTACCCCTATTCTTCTGCTTCCCCATCCGCTTCTCCACGCGCCAATACTCCTCCCTCTGCCAGACCACCGATTTCTCAATCTCCTTCCTCCACCGCTTCATCGCGCGGATCCTCTCCCTCGCTTCTCTCACACCCTTATGTGCCTCCACGGCCTCTTCCTTCCTCATTTTCTCGCTTTTCAAGGGGCTCCCGATGCTAGGACTCCGCGGCACATCACCCATACTCGCACTCCTCTTATTCAATTTTTCTCCGCCAGGACCACCTGGAGGTGTGACGCCTCCTCGACCAGTAACGATAGGCGAAGGAGGGCCACCAGGAGCGAGATTCCTCTTCCCCATCTTTTCAGCTGCTGCTGCTGCAGGAGAGCCTATAGGCTGGATACCACCACTAACGACAAACGGAGGTCCAGGTTTAGGGGCGAAATGTACGCTTTTATTTGCGCTTTCCGGGGTAGTTGCCGTGGGGCTATTCTGTTCCCGCTCACGTTCGGCAGCGATGACATCGTCGAGTTTCTTCTCCTCGTCACGGATCAGGCGTGCGAGGACGATGTTGTCGAGTTCGATCCATTCGTTGATGGACTCGACGCGGTCGGCGAGCTGTTGAAGCTGTGAAGCGTGGTGGTTGAGGTGGCCTTCTAGGGCGGAGAAGGAGGAGGGCAGGGGGTCGTCATTTGGGAGGGGGAGGCGTGGGGAAGATTGGTGTGAGCTTGTGGAGTTGAAAGTTTTGATGGAGGTTGGTGAAGGTGTACCGGATTGGGGTTGTTTCTGTGGTTGAAAGGGTTGGGTTAGAATCAGTGTTGGGAAGCACGATGATCGGTGGGAGGGAGGAAAAAACAACCAAACCAGGGTATTGCCATAAGAGGGATGAGAAAAAATGCAGACCAGGACTTACCCGCAAACGTTCATCGCTATTGCGGCTTTGGTCAGGGCCTCGCTTCAGAAAATTCAGTGAAAGGTAATCCATGTTAAGATGAAGGCTGTGGAAACTCTCTGAAAACTGAGGATGGCTGTCTAAAAGCTGGATCACCTGATATAAGACTGCATAGGTAGACAGGGAAGCTGTGATCGAGCTATCATGATTGATGATGCAAAATCTCTAAGAACGCTTTCAATATAGGGTAGCTTTTGTAGTATCGACGATCTTTATGTGATTCATCACTAGGAAGGCGCGTGTTGACCACGCAAATTGTTTTGTGATGACGCAGATGAACCAACGCAGATTTCTTGACTTAGCAAACCAAGATTGAAAGTACAGTTAAATGGGATCGCTGGCACGTTTGCATTGGGATGGGACTTGATCTAGGATGACGTTCGTTGCTTGTGGCATTGTATCTATGCTTGACGCCGTTGTAATTTATGTACATGAGAAAAGCGTACCTCTAACAGGCGATAAAGCCTTTTATTGAATGGCCGAGAGACCCTCCTTATCCGCCGAAAAGCTAAAGAGAGAAACCTTTTCGACGAAAAATCAAGAAAACGCCTAAATGCTGTTACTCAATACATTTGTCGAGGAATGGGTTATGGTGAACAGAAACATAGTAGTGTCGTGTGAAAGAGCTGCCGCGAGTGTAGTGAGAGTCGTGGAAGTTGTGGATGATTATGTGTACTAATGGTCGGTTTTTATGACAGTTTCATGTCCTGGTCAAAGGAGTTGCTTGAGAAACGAGTTTGTCCGATGCCCAGCAGGGAAAGGAGTCAAGAGGAGACCCAGCGACATTCACCGAAGTCAGTCGAGCGGGTATCTCCAAAATTTGTAAGACCGTAGAGCAAAAATCCACAAAATGAATTCGTTACATCCATCGATTGAGTCGGCATCGCACCGCTTTCATCATGTGTCGCATATCAAGGAAAAAGCAATCAAAGTAAGCGGCGACATACACCGAAGTCAGTCAAGCCGTTACTTTGATCCTTTTCCCGTCAAAAATGTAGTCATTCGCTCTCTTCTCTCCACCAGTGACATCCACCGAAGTCAGTCGAACTGGTACGTGCTGGGTTTAGAAAAGAGCTGGTATTCAAGCGGCAATGTTTGGCGGCGTATAGTCTGTGACAGCCTTGGATTCTTTGTATTGATCCTCGAAGTTACCTGTGGCGTAGAAGCCGTCCTTTGTGGTCCATTGAGAGTTCAAGAAAGCCATCACAGCGGGATCCAGTGTCTGATCGCCTACAGAAGTTGTTTGTGCGGACAGCTCGCTAGTTGCTGTAGGCTCCTCGTCTTCGTTGTCTTCGAGATCGTCCCCAGACGACCCGGCATGAGATGTCTTCAGCGCAGCTGAAGCGGCGTCGTCATCCTCGTCATCTTCCAAATCGTTAAATGAAGGCTCAGGGCCGAGGGGTTTTGATACTGTCGAAGCCGCCTGAGGCTGGATTATCTGTTGCTCTGGGACACGATATGCGGTAAAGGCTGATTTGAAAGCATTGGTCGAAGCCTCATCATCTCGGTTCTCCCATGACGACTCAAGATACTTTTTGATTGTGCCATCCAATTTCGGCTCAAAATCTTCGAATGCGTGCAAGTGGCTAACACTTCCATAAATACTGGGCAACGTCTCTGCCAGACGTCGCTGCGGAGATTTCTCGACCCCTCGACTGGCAGGGCCGCGAATGTTGAAACCTTCGTCTTCGCCAGGTTTCGGAGACGATTGACTACCAGCATTGACTCCAGAGCCTCCTAGGGTCTTGGATTGTGGCTTATCCGACGGAGGGATGGGAACTCGATCTTGAGAAGAGCGGCGCTGGCTAGGTTTCTTCTGCTCCTCATTCGAAGTACTACCTGAAGCGCTGGAACCAGCACCGGATGTAGGAGGTTTATCCTTAGAGGAGCGGCGCTTGCTGGGACTCTTCTGCTCCTTGCTCGTAGTGCTACCTTGGGAACTTAAGCGAGAATCTAGCGATTGGGGGACCTTGCTCGGGGATTTAATTTGGAGTGAAGAAGTCGCAATATCTTTTGGAGAAAGGACTGATTTTCCCTTCTTTCCAGCAAGCTTGGCCCTCAAGTCTTGACGGCGCTGTTCTAAAGTTTTGCTCGCATCAGTATGCTTCCCTAGTCGACCTTCGGCACCGGCTTGCTGGGACATCGGCGTCATTGGTGGCTGCGATGGGAGGACATTGGTTTTGCTTGAAGCCTTCTTGGAAGCTGCGTGGTCTGAGACATGGCTATCCCTCCTGCCTTTCTCTGAAGGTGAGGCACCGGTTTTGCTTGAATGTGATACGACAGCTGCATCTTCTGAAATCTGATTATCGCTCCTAGCTTTCTCTGAGGGCGACGATTTTGCTCGCTTTCCGGCTCGAATATCTGGAGATGCTCCCTTCAGTTCATCCTCGCTTTCTTCTTCGCTACTACTGGAAGACAAAGGTACCGAAAAGTGGCCCGAATAATTAAACCCAGGGTCATTGATGCGAGGCCCGGAGGAGCTTGTATCTTGGGAAGTGTGTGCTCTTTTGCTATCCTTAGCGGTCGATACACTGAAGATGTTCGGAGGGGAATCTGAAAAACGAGAACCACGATAGCGAAGCGCCTCGTTACCGAATGGAGCAGAGACCCCTCCGGTGAGCTCACTATCTTCATTAATGTTTGATCGATCTGGTCCAGAGACCCTGCGGGCCTTGCGAGGACGAAAGCGTAATGGACTTGGCTCCTCGTCCTCATCTGAAGAATCAAAATAAGCAGGGTCCAAGCCGTAGCTAACACCCTTTGGGTTAGGAATGACTCGAGGAGAAATTTTGTGCGGTCTCTTGGAACCAGGCTGCTGGTCTGCATATGCAGCTCTGTGAGCATCCTCTACATCCTGTCTCTCTTTTTCAGTAACCTTTCTCTCTTTTTCCAATCTTGCCCATTCGGCCTTGAGTCTCTCTTTCTCTACCCTCAACTGCTTGATTTCTTCGATGCTCTCCTTGTTTCTAAACGACTTTTGTGTGGCGGCTTGCGACTCACGTAGGCGCTGTGCGAAATTCGAAGACGGCGCAACCGCTGCTACGTCACCATGATGGTCCTGTTGTCGTGGTTCTGTAAGGGCACCATGTTGGGAGTTTGCTGCATCGTGAACATCAGGTGTATTCAGAGTACGCACAATGGGTGCATTGGTTTGTGGTGCCGCGAGCGGAGTTCGCTGCCCTCGCATTCCTGGGATGAAGCGACGTGCACTATTGAATAGACTTCCAAGACCCCAACCGGTGGTCTGCGGTGTCTCCGCTACAGACGTTCTCGGCTCACCATCCTGGGCTTGATCGGTAGGGGGTGGAGTCACATGTGCACCGTTGACAGAGCGCTCATTTGCATTTGCAGAAGATTGAACTGGTGTATCCAGCCCCAACCCTGGATTGTCTCCAAACATTGCTCTGTTGGCAGAAGCCATATTGGGAAATAGAAGGATACCCTCGGATTCGCCTTCATCGTCGCTGTCGTTGGTCGTCGTAATCCCCTGGGCGACTGGATTTTCAGCACTGACTCCATTCTGCGGACGAGTCCTCCCCGCTCCACCAATCAACTGTAAACTTCCATCTCGGCGATAATTGACAGTTGATGGAGCTGATCTCAAAGGATCATCAGGTGGAAATAACTGGTGCGGTGATGCTGTGGCTGTCTGAGATTGGCTTGCAGAGCGTGCCTTGAATCGAAGCCGCGATCTCATCCTCAGGGAGTTGAAGGTCGACGTTGACATTGGCGTAGGAGATGCAGCAGAGTTGAGACGGCGACGCTGGGCATTGTGATTGATGTCGGTTTCATCCTCTCTTCTACGCTTGTTTGATGATTGATGCTGGTTTTCTGCGGCTTCGGCTTCGGCCTTCGCTACAGCTGCTGCCGTAGCGGATACTGCAGCTGCTTCATCAGAAGTAAGCCAATTGCGCTCATAAGTGAATTGTTGATTGTGAAGAACATTCTTAATTTCATGAATCGCAGCTGAAGATACCTTGGAGATTCTGATCTCCCTCTCATCGCTAAGATGTAATGTGATGCTACAAGACTCTCGGACGTCAACAAGTTCACTCCTGAAATCGTAGAGGCCCATGGGCCAAAACCTATCTGCAGGAGCGTCTGTCTGGACGCATGCTGTATGCATCTGAGGTCGGACGGTGATTGGGGAAGTGCGAGTGATAGTGGGAAGAGCCGGTGAAGCAAACCGCTCGTCTGTCTGAGTAGACACGGAGTTTCCTTGTGCGGCCTGCCCATCAAGAGGCTGTGCATTGCGCGGAGTTTTCTGCGCAAACCTATCTTTCGGTGCTGTCTTGAATGTGCTAAGCAGCTCGGGGGTGGTGAGGTGTGGGAAGATAGGGGAATGAGGAGGGGTGTGAACGGTTTCATCAGTTGTGCTTTCCAGAGGGATATTGCCGGCTGTGGTACCTCTTCTAGAGCTACGACGCTGACGGGTACCAGCAGCTTCTCTTTGCTGAGAAGCGGACGACGAAGTTTGTGATTCTGTAAGGGAATCTGAGAACGAACTCTGTTGCTCACTGGAATTGTGCACCACATAACCCCCAGCATTGCCTTCGCGCAATGCTTGAGCTGTGGCCACCTGATCCTGTTTCGATCCTCCGTCATCGTCAGTATCCGGAGTGATAGTTGAGCGATTCGCACGAATCGAGCGAGGTGCTTTCCTCGACCTGCGTGTGTTTGCTCTAAGCTCCCGAGGTAGGTCGTCTTCGTTCTGAGGGCTCGGGGGGTGACCCTCGGCTCGGCGAAGTGCCGATTTGTGTCGCGTTGATACAGGCATTGCTGCGACAGGCCCGTTGACCCTGAAACTGAGTTGATGGATGTCGGGTAGTGTGTGAGCCTGCGATCCGAAAGCTCCTGTCGAAGTAGAGGATGGCTGCAAGAGTTATGCGATAAGAGTGGTTTGTTGACGTGGTTAGGGAGAAATGTCGTTAAGCCCTTTGTTTTTCTGCCCACTAGCGTCAAAAAGGCGGTCAGTTGAGGGGCTTCAGTAGATTTTCTCGGATCAAAAGTCTGCGTTGATACTGAATTTCGAAATCGTGATGCCGTGATCTTTGAATTTGAGTTCAAGGCTGCTCAAGGAGCAGCGACGTAGAATTCGAGTGCAGTGAATTGTTTACGGACGATGGAATTTCTTGAGTCTTAAAAGTTTTTGCACTTTCTGAAGAGAGCTAGCAAAACCCTCTACACAAACATTTGACACATTCCCAGTCACATGATATCACGTTCATCACATTGCAGAAGACCAGCCAACCAGCCAAATGTCAAGATTGTATGGCAAATGCGGCTCAAATAGTATGTACATGGATTCAACAGGCTTTAAAGTGATGCGCCATCCGAAATAAGCACAGTCATCATAACCTCCCAATTATGCTATCATTGGACAGCTATTTGACCCTTCCAAGTCGCTTCCGTGAGACCCAATTGTTCAACCATATTGGTCCACCTCTGACTGCCTCTTTCCTTTTTATGCATATATTTTAGTAGTTTTTGCCGCCGGTGTAGCAACAGCCGTAGATTCCTCTTGTTCACCTTATCATTCCGGTTCGCTCCCTCATAGCGATCAGCAAGTACTCTTATCTTTGCTGTCAGAATTCCGATCTGGACTTCTGACGAGCCGGTATCTGGCCCTGCACGAGGCGTTGGCTTGTGCTCCGCTACAGTCGAATATGTCGATTGTAGTGAAGGCACTTTGGGTTTGAGATATGTGTCTGTATTGTGACGGCCAAAAGTGTCGATGATGCGTTGAACGTTGGCTCGTGTCCGCTCTTTGCTATTGGCATTTGCTAAGCTCACGATGCGTGAAATGGCTTCGGAGGCGGTCTCATGGCCCATTATATGCGCCTTGGCTTCTTCAGCCTCTCTGGCTGGATCCGCTCTCGCTCTCTCAGTCGACACGAGTGGCTCGGATAAGACACGCGAATATTCTAGCGATTCCTCGAACTCAGGTTTCGTAAAATAGTAGTTGAGATGGTCTTCGTCGGCAGCGGACGCCGGAGAAGGTGGAGGCTTGTCGGGGGAAGGCGTGGTGGCTGCAGTCGCGAGGGCTTCATCGGTTGTCATTGCCTCAGGAGGTAATGACGAACCCAAAGACTCTACAAATGGTGTCGTGACTCCTCGAATAGGATCTCCTAAAGCTGCTGCGCGTTGTTCTTTCAATTCGATTTTCCGCGCCACATTGGCTGCCTTGCGTTGCTGTGCTTGGTCATGGGCATAGGAGTCTTCAGAGACCCCACGAGATTTCTGTTGCGACTTGGATCTTTGCAGCGAAGCTGAGAAACTCCGAGATGGGCTCTTCCAGAAAACTACCTGAGGCTTGAAGATTTCTGGTTGGAAATGTTAGCAAATCGTTAGATACAGTGATATGAAAACCGAGAACATACCGTATATGCTTTTCATTGTCGATTGACATGGCAACCTGTTCGCCATCTCGAGCAGCACAATTCCAGCGGCCTTCGTGGTGCAAAGACGTTCTTGGGAGGTCGGGGCCTGTAGATCAATGGTAATTTACGCAGATACTAAATTAGCGCTACAACACAATACCGGGCAACTTAGCGTCTCACACACATTAGCCGAATATCATTTTAATTCACAGCCGCTTGATATCCTTTTTCGCATTGAAGATACCGAGTCCACCAAGATGGCGCCAGCGAATCTACCACCAATCTTCAATGCGACGTCTCAAGACATTGAGATGCTGCTTGCAGCTCAATGTCATCTCGGCTCCAAGAATTTGCAAGTCCACATGGAGCCATATCTGTGGAAAACCCGACCTGATGGCATCAACGTGATAAACATTGGCAAGACCTGGTATGTAGAATAGCTCAGATCTTTGGGCTAACATACTGCTCTACTCAAATCATACTGATTCCTATATTTCAGGGAGAAAATCGTACTGGCAGCGCGCATTATTGCGGCGGTGGACAACCCTGCAGACATTGCCGTCATCTCTGCTCGTCCCTATGGTCAACGTGCTGTCCTCAAATTCGCTGCTCATACCGGTGCTGTCGCTATCGCTGGACGCTTCACTCCTGGCAATTTCACCAATTACATCACACGATCATTCAAAGAACCTCGCCTGATCATTGTTACCGATCCACGCACAGATGCCCAAGCTATCAAAGAGGCATCATACGTCAACATTCCTGTCGTGGCCCTCTGTGATACCGATTCCCCTACCGAGTTTGTCGATGTAGCTATCCCCACCAACAACAAGGGACGTCATGCGATAGGTCTAATCTGGTGGATGTTGGCTCGCGAAGTCCTTCGTTTGCGTGGGACACTTGCGAGTCGCGAAGCGGAGTGGGATGTCATGGTGGATCTTTACTTTTACCGTGACCCCGAAGCTGAAGAGAACAAAGACTCAGCAGGCGTGGAAGAAGGGAAGGTACCTGGTGTGGATGACGTTGGTCCACAGGCGGTCGACCAAGGATTTGCAGGCAATTCAGAATGGGAGGTTCCTGGCGGTGCACCTGGTGGAGCTGCGGCGTTCAGTGCTGCGAGTAACACTGCCGGTGCTCCAGCTGGAACGAGCTGGGAAGCTGAAGGTGCCGACTGGGCCGCAAGCTCCGCTCCGGTTCAGACAGGTAACGATGGATGGAATGCCGAAACTAAGAAGGAAGGCGAAGTGCAATGGTAGATTCGTCATGATTGACCTCACTAAGTTCGGGCCAGATAGCAGAAGGAGCGGCGTATTCGGCGGTCGAGATGAAGGCACCTAGATGGCACTCGATGAGAGAAAGATACCTGGCGGATTCTGCTAGGGGAAAGCTCTGTGCTCCTCTATGGGATGTACTTAATAGTTATCCCCCTTCAATCTCATGATCACCAATGTTGTCCCGTTCACCTTGTCCAAGATTCACTTATTCTTGCAAATGCTTTCGTCTAAACCTTAAAAGTTGACGTCTAATTTATGTCCTAATTTGATGTTTGTCTCTGTCTCGTCATCACGATATTGTGATTGTGAAGCCCAGTTCCACATCATAAATTATTGTTCAAATCGTTTCTGCGTGCACGAAATTTTCCCAGCATCCATTCTTCTTAATCCATTAATCAAGGGAGTCTCCAACTGTTTTTCCTAGCTTTACCAACCCATAGACACGGTTGACCAAATGGACATGGGTTCATCAAGCCCGTCGGTGCGAGTTTCTTCTCCTTGTGATCGCAAATTCATTGCATATTGGTCTTTGGTTTGAATTTTGCTGAAACAGCGTCCAGGGCTCGCTGGGCGATATTGTCCACTGCTGCCATCTCTTGGTTGAATCTTATGTATCGACATTAATTCTCCAAGCCGCTACAGTGAAAGACAGAGTAACTCACTCATTTACCAAAATCAGCTCATCATCCTCTTCCTTCCTACCTTTTTGTTTAATCCCCGATCTGGCTTGGTTCGATTTCCTGCTCATCTATTTGCAAAACCCTCAATCAGATTGTGGGTACCATCGAGTAATCTACCATTAGAAGAGCAAATTAATTCAATCCGATCAGGGTATATAATCAAGGTCAGTTGCGTCGTCTTTCTCGTGTATCTCCCTTGTTCTCCTCAGTGTACCTCTTATAACTCTCTTTTCTCTTTCCAACTCAACCTCGCTATCTTCGCCAATCACATATAACTCCATATATCAATTTACTAATCATCACACAATGAATCGAATCATCAAATTGCGAATTGAGAATCCGGCCAAACCCCTACCCTTCGTCGTTGCGAAACCCTCCAACCCCCCACAAATCCCCATCGACCAGGTATTGGGCAATACGACTCTAACTCAAATGCCCGACTTCGAGGAGGAGTTTCAAGCCTTTAAGAGTCACTCACTCCAACCAATTGGTGAGCCCTACTCCCCTCAGCCCGCCGGCATCGTCGACGCTGGAGCATCCACAAGGGACCCGCAAATAATCGCAGCTGCACGCGATCGATGGGCAGCATTTGAACAGAAAGTCAGGCAACGTTTACCTAAAGAAGACTATGAGCTTGTTATGGCCTTGGTCAAGGCGCTTCGGGCAGACGCAAACGTTAATGAGTATCCGTCCTTGCGTTTGAAGGTGCTTCTCATGGGGAAGGGTGAGGGCAAGCTATTGGATGAGCTTGCTTCAATGTTACCTCATGATGTCCAGTGGAAGTATAGGTCAGAAAGGAGTGAGATAAAGGTCGTAGAGAGCCTGTTTAAGCCGAAGCTGATTCCTTCTATATACTCAGCGATTGCAAAGGATGTGGGGTCGTGGGATGAAGGGTGGATGGCGCTGGTAAATTGGGATCCAGAAGAGAAATGACTTGCCGATAGTAGGTGTATTGCCTCCTGTGCTATGCCATGACATGTAGCTGAGGTAAAGAGCAGGACAACCACGATCAGACCCCCTTAAATTGGATGCCCACATGGAATAAACGTGTAGACTGACCAACGATTAGGTCGATACACCGAATTGATAGGATGGACTGGCAAGTGGCATACAAGGTCTCTCTGAATGAATCATCTGTTCATTGCTAAGAACAAAAGACTTTTGGTCGGGAGCACATCCTGCTTTAAACCTTGTAGAGAGTTAAAGCATTTGAAAAAAAGCGAAATGGAGATCGTCAAGGTTATAGAGGGGAGCAGAGATCAGAATGCAGAAGCGAAAGAGATCGCAGAGATTTGCATAGGATCAGACGCTGGAACAGCTTTGGACGAATCATCTGATCTAGAGGACAAATGAAAGCTGATGAAGCCACTTCCGATCCCTGACCTAAATTCTGGGTCTTCAGGATTTTGATTGTCTTTCGCGGAAATGGGCGGAGCCATTGGGTAACTAAGTGATCCTACTTGTATCAAAGGTGCAAATCCAGAATATCCTCGAGGCATTTGAATATTGAGCAAAGAACATACTGGCTAATCGGCTGGGTCACGTGTCCAGATCTGTGCATCATGTAGATGTAAATACTTCTTTGCTGTTATTACGATAACATGCTCAATACTCTTAGTAAAAACGACTTTGGCAGGTGGATATGTAGACGTTTTCGATGGACCATGCCGCGGCCCTCGCGCCGTCATAGCGGCTTTCATATGTAAGGAATCTGATGTCGACATTTGACAAGATCATGATCACCGATCCTTGTAGTCGACGCCGAAGTCAAAACCTTTCGTTAGCTCCTTCTCCTGTTGTAGCCGCCCAGGCAGGCGGATGTCGGCGCCACCAGCGCCACCTGTGGGGGCGGCAGGAGCGAAAGGTGGGAAGGCAAGCGCTTAGACCTCGACTGCTTCAGCCAGGACCTTCCACCTTGAAGAAAAGCCCGTTAAGTCAGATATCGGATAGCCTTGCCCAGTGCATGGTGGATCATCTCTTAGTTTCCCCTTCCTCGATGGAATTACGAAGTGCCGCTACACATTCCAGGCCCGTGCTAGATTGTGGACAGTCACCTAAAACAAATATTCGTGACCAGCCTCTTGAGCGTCCTCTGCACTTTAAATTTCAGGTCTTGTATCAGATAACATGGCTGCCAATACCGGACCTCCTCAAGGTGTTTTGAAGTACATGACACCGTATCCTATTGCCAGCAGTCCCCCAGAGCCCAAACTAATACCTGATATCGTCCATCCGGACAAGAATCCAGCTCAGCGAGCAGAAGAGCGCTTTTCTCTGCGGAACAAGTCTGCCATAGGTAGGTCTTATGATAACTTATCTTCATAATGAATTGACCGTCCAAGTAACTGGCGGAGCTCAAAGTCTGGGGCTTGCATGTGCTCGAGCAATGCTTGAGCACGGAGTTCATAGTCTTGCTATTTTCGATGTCGATGAAAACCAGGGGAATCAGGCAGTGTCCCATTTGAGCTCACTGTTCGAGAACGAAGCCATCAAACCTGCTGTACTTTTCAAGATGGTCGATGTTACCGATGAAGCGGTGGTCAATGCGGCTGTTGAAGAAGTAGCGAAAACGTTCGGTAGTATAGATCTGCTTGTCTCTTTCGCGGGGATCACGGGCAGCGAGCTATCGATTGAATACGACATTGAGAGATGGAAGAAGATTTTCGACGTCAATGTTCATGGCTCTTTCTTGGTGGCCAGATCAGTAGCCAGGTATGGGCCCTCTGTCAGACAACCATGGAATACTGACCATATCCCAGGCACATGATTACTCGCGAAATTGGTGGGTCTATTGTCTTCACGGCTTCAATGTCCGGATTTGTAGTCAATACGCCTCAGCCACATCCCGCCTATGCTGTTTCGAAAAGTGCCGTCCACCACCTTGCTCGTTCCCTTGCAGGCGAGTGGGTAGGACATCGGATTCGTGTGAACTCGATATCGCCTGGCATCATGAACACTCGTTTGTCTGGCGGTCCGGCGCAATCAGAGTTGAGGAAAATATGGTTGGAAAAATCACCAATGGGCATCGGAGACCCCGAAGATCTCACTGGAGCTGTCATTCTGCTGTGTAGCGAGGCATCCAAATTCATGACTGGGACAGACATCAAGTTAGACGGTATCTGTGTCCCACCCAAAAACCATCGGGAATTTGCTTACGTCCCACAGGCGGCTATACGCTGTTCTAAGAGGTATCACAGAGAACGCCGTGCAGAACAATAATTAATGCAGAACAATGCAGAACAACCTAGCAAGTCCGCTGAATATTAGGTTAGCTTGCTTTATGCAACTTTTGGCTTTGGTGATTAAGTCCGGATACAATCTGGCGATTCTCGAAAACCAGTTTCGCAAGTAAGATCTATATGTAAGGTGTTGCCTTTAGAAGCTCATACGAGATTTCTTGTTTTCCTTATCTCTTGAATACGCTCTCATTACTTTAGTCCGAAGGATCATTTTCTCCAATTTCGATCAAAAATTCACGATTCAAATGTGCAAGAGCATTCATGGCGCAGCAAGGCGATACTATGCAGACCTGGGATAATAGATTGCTATTGGTCCAGAATTCTTGATCACTGCATGACGGGACACCATGCGCCGCATTCAGTTTCATGTGGCTCAGCCTTCTCCCACTTGTCCAATCTCAATTGAGCCTATGCTCACCATGTTTCAGCAGGCGCTTTACCCCTGGAGAGGCTGGCATCGACGCAGCTCATTGGCATCATTCGTCTCCTGCGCATTATGCGGCTTCCGGATACCGTTCCCGAGATGCAGCCCCAAGAAGTACAATTAAGCGAATGACAGGCGGATAGAATTAGATAAAAAGGCCGAAAATGCCATACGATCAGGCTACCTATGTTTCTTGTCCTAGCATTGGTACTTTCAATTCAAGCTACAATCCAGACAATTCGTCTTCGCCTCCTTCGAACGTTCCGGCTTGTCCCACTAGATCTCAGTGCTTCGGAAATGGGAAGCAACGAGTCATCGACGGAGCCGAATACGTTGCTCAATAAGGATCCCTTTCGGAATGAAGATACCCAGCGTCTGTTCGAGGCTATTGACCAACTGCGCAGCTGCGGGGCTAATCACGAAATTGATCTGCCGGAGGTTCGTACTGTATGGTGTTGTGGCTTATGTCCATGAATTGAGTCTTGCTATTCTAGCTCGTCATCGTGGGCGATCAGAGCGCCGGCAAAAGTAGTTTGCTCCAAAGCTTGACAGACATACCATTTCCGGTTGATGAGCGTCTTTGCACCCGATTTCCAACACGGATTGTTTCACGTCGGACGCCCAACGAAGTCGAGACCACGAAGATATCTATCGAAGCCTCATCTAGCAATCTTCACTTCGGGTCATTCGGTTTGAATCCAACTGAAACGCCGGATAAAAGGAATGAACGATTCCAGGCCTATGGCAAATTTGCAGACAGACACCACAGCAGCTCCAGCATAAGTGCAGAGGACTTCCGACGTGCAATCAAAGATGTAGGTTGATGGCCATAGTGTGTCTTTAGCCTCCAGCAACCCGCTGACATTCCTAGGCCAAAAAAGTGATGGGAATCACGGAAGATGAGCCAACTAAAGAGGAACTGCCAACAACCGGTACTCGCCATTTTGCAAGCGATGTATTGAAAGTGGAAATATCAGGGCCTGACCGGTCGTACTTCAGCATCTTGGATGTTCCTGGAGTCTTCCATTCCCTAACGAAAGGACTTACACCGATAGAGAAAGATGGCGTCAGGAATATGGTAGCTTCTTATATGATGCCAAAGCAGAGCATTATAATGTGAGTGGAAATTGTGCTTCCAAAGAAAGTGAACTGATTTTCCCTTAGATGTGTTGCCAGCGGTACGAATGATCTGGCTAATCAAGCAACATTTGATATGGCTTCGGAATATGACCCTAAGCTTCAAAGAACAATTGGGGTGATTACCAAGTGTGACGTCACGCAGCACAAGAAGCAGGTCAGTCAGTGACCCGAACGATATATTCGTGGGTTATTAACGGTCGAAAGGTCCTGTCTCTTGCGCAGGGCAAAGAGAAATATCTTGCTCGCGGATGGTTTGTGGTTCGGAATCGCACACCTGAAGAGTTGGAAGACAAGATGAGCAATGCTGAACGACAAAAGCGGGAAGAGGACTTCTTCAATGGCAAGCCTTGGGATGCGCTCCCAGAGTCTCAGCGCGGGACCCAGGCTCTTAAAAATTATCTTTCTAATCTCCTTTGTCAACGCATCCAGGAGGTCTTCCCATCCATACTCACCACCATCCAGAAACAACAAGCAAGCACCAGAATACAGTTAGAAAATTTAGGCCCTCCACGAACCAGCACAGAGAAGAAAAGGACATATTTAACTGACCTTGCCCAACAGCTACACAGACTCACTTCTGAGGCGTTGCGCGGACGATATCATGGACTTGTGAACAAGGATCTTAGGCTTCGAAGACTAATCTATGAGGCGAATACTAAGTTTACCAAAAACATGATCGATCATGGACACCGCGTTCCATTTCAGAGCATCCCAAGTCGCTTAGGAGATGGTTCAACCAACATGGATGATAATCCTGTCGATGAGAATGCGGAAGAGACAGCGAGAGAGTCTTATGTGGCAGCTGGATTTGGTAGCGCTCCTACTTTTGGCTCTCGCGATGATAAGGTATATAATCCCGGGAAAGGAAACCTTAACGTAGGTACCCAAGCTCCTTGTACCAAAGGGAATGAATTCCGTGCCTTGGCAGAAAGAGACTCGGGATATAACAACCACTATCAGAATATCTGCTTTATGCTGCAATTCAAACATTTCTCCGTTGAGGAGCTCAGGCTAAGCGATTATCTTCAGGACACATCTTCGGCTGGCAAACCGTCCACCGGCTTCGGCGGCTTCGGCGGCGGAGGTGGTTTTGGTATGTTGGGGTCGAACCCACAACCGCCATCAACCAGTGCCTTCGGCAACCTATCGACTTCAAATAGCAACGGTCCTCAGAACCCATCTCTGTTTGGCAAAGCTTCCAGCAGCAGTGGCTCCGGTTTATTTGGGACGAACCCACCACAGCCATCAACCAGTGCCTTCGGCAACCTATCAACTTCGAATAGCAACGGTCCTCAGAATACTTCTTCGTTTGGCAAAGCTTCCAGCGGTAGTGGCTCCGGCTTGTTTGGGCCAAGCCCACAACCGCTATCAACTAGTGCCTTCGGAAACCTATCAACTTCGAATAGCAACGGCCCTCAGAATACTTCTTCGTTTGGCAAAGCTTCCAGCGGCAGTGGCTCCGGCTTGTTTGGGCCAAGTCCACAGCCGCCATCAACCAATGCCTTCGGCAACCCATCGACTTCAACTTCGGATGGCGACAGTACTCTACCCAAACATGCCGCACCTGCTCCTCACGGGAGTTCATCTGCCACTAGTAAGACTGCACCGTCGGGCAGCGCATCGAGTCCGATATATGAATGGATCAGAGAAGAGATAAAGAACTGTCGTGGCACTGAACTGCAAGGGACTCTCAACCCCGACGTGCTGCCCGTTTTGTTCCATCGACAGATTGCCGGTTGGGAAGGAATAGCAATGACTCATTTCGAGTCTGTTGCAGATATAACAAGGTCAACATTGGAGAAAGCGGTATCAGCGATCTGTGGTAATAAATTCACAGCTCAGCATATACTGACCCTGATTCGGCGAACGAATGATGCCCGCGAAACACGTGGGCTAAGGCAATTACAAGAACGTTTTAAAGAAATCACATCCCGTCACCTGCAAACACAAAATCCGATTTTCGAGAACAATATCCGGAACGCAAGACTCTCACGTTTCAAAGCGGCCTTGATGCGTTATCATGAGAGTCATACTGCACCTCCTAACAACGGCTTTGGGAATCCGAACAGGAATGAGGTTGTCTTGAATCTGCTCGACGTAACTTCACTCTTTGACCAGTTGCATATAAGCAATGCCCAGAATCTTGAAGACGAAATACACGATACACTAAAATCATACTACGAGCTCGCTCTGCACGACTTCATCGAATTTGTAACACAGCAGGTGGTAGAATCATATCTCAACGATCCCAGAGGTCCAGTACTATTCTTCAACCCAACATACATCAGCTCCTTGACGAGTGAGGATATCGAGGATATTGGCGGTGAGGATCCAAAGACAGCGAAAGAAAGGCTAGAGTATGAAGAGATACTGTCTCGACTGAAGCGGGCAGAGGAGATAGCGCTGAAACATACATAAATCGCGGGATCGGTGTATCAAATTTGATCATAGGTTCTAGATTGGTATCTCGCGTTGTTCGATACAGGAATGACAGCGTATATATTTGCTGAGTCCACATACAAAATGTATTGAATAACAGCCCTATCTCGTCGCGTGCCTGGAAAATCAGGACGACTCGGCGGGTAAGGTATCGAGATTGCCGGAGGAGGCCGAGCCAGATAATGGGCTAAGTGGAGACGGGGTGGCGACCAAATTCGGGAGATGCATGGCAATTGCGGCAACGGGCATCGAGCGGTCTCGCCAAAGCCTTCTAGAAATGCAAGTGGAAATGTATTGAGCCAATGAGAAGTGCAATCAATTGTCCGCCCTGACCCTCTTCCCCGGTGCTTGTCGATCAATCGCTTCGCTGCCGTTGCTTTGCTCGGCCAGTCTAACCTTTTTGATGATCAGCTCAAGCCACGTCCTATGAGAAGGACAGTCTAAAACGCACGTCACGATGATAAGCTTCCACTACCTCCAACTAAGCTTCTCCTCATCCTCGGCAGTCAATTGTAAGGAGTCGTGGGAGTCCTTCCACCCCTCACGTACGTTGCTTATCTGGACACGAGGATGTTGATCCAATTTATGTCCGTATCCTACCCTACTCGGCATGTTAACCGAGGTGGTATCGCTGTTGCATTCCTTACGGACATGGATCCATCTTTGTGTCAAGAGGTGGTTCGAGATTTACCGCGAGCTTGGTTCCTGTCGCGTGAGCTTAGAGACCAGGTGACCGCCGCCTTATAGTCGACCTTGCATAATGCCAGGTGCTCAGGTGGCCATGAGGCAGTCAGACTGCGAGCTGGATTAACCCTGAGGTATCGTGAAGGGGAATAGAGCAGAAATCCTTGTCACACAAAGATTAAAGATTGCGCGATAGATGATAGGGAAGGTGGAACCAACAGGCGGGCTTGATATGCTCCTTCCCCATTCACTACATCATCCACGCCAGTCCTTTTCCAAATCATACTAAGTCGATCTTACAGGCCAACGGTGATCGCACCTATTGTGATGATGGCAAACCGACCTTCTGTTCCTTCTTTGCATATCGCACTACCAATCATATATCTCCCATTACCTCGGGATCCCGCTTGAGCTACCACATCCAGCTCCCACCCTGCAGCTTGCAGCAATTCATCCATCTATTAAATCCCCTTGTCCCTCTCGCTCTGATAATTGCGAGTTTCTTCTTCCGAATTCCTCGTCAGTGACTTTAATTCCTCAGCGGTAGAGCATCACTCATCGCCCACCATGACGAGCGGACCAATTGGTCTCGACCTGGCAGAGGTTTCCAAGGCCAATGCGCCTCAGCTCATTGACGTCCCCGCCGCGCCAGGAGCTATAAATGAAAAGAACGAAAAGGCATTAATCATCCCCGAAGAGTCCTCCCCATCAGTTTCCTCCGAACGAAAGGGTTCATACACCGACGATGGCAAGGAGTACCCTACAGAAGAGGAAGTTCAATCATTACGCCGAGTGTGCGGTTCCGTTCCATGGAGCTCTTACACCATTGCCTTCGTTGAGCTGTGCGAACGTTTCTCCTACTACGGCACAACCGTCGTTTGTAAGTCGGCATTTGTCGCGAACGCCCTAGTTGAAATAGGACCAATACACTGATATGGGAAAACAGTCGTCAACTTCATCCAGAACCCACTCCCTGACGGATCAACCACTGGTGAATCGGGCACCAATGGCCAATCTGGCGCATTGGGTCTCGGCCAACGAGCATCGACTGGCTTGACAACATTCAATTCCATGTGGGCTTATTGCATGCCTCTGCTAGGAGCATACATGGCCGACCAGTACTGGGGCCGCTACAAGACCATCCAGGTCTCCATCGGCATTGCCATTGTCGGTCATATTCTACTTATCATCGCCACCATCCCATCCGTCATTGCCCATCCAAATAGTGCCGTTGGTGTATTCTCTGTTGGCCTGATCATATTCGGCGTTGGAGTCGGAGGCTTCAAGCCAAACGTATCTCCCCTGATCGCCGAACAGTATGAAGCAAGACACCCGAAGCAGTACATCAAGGTGCAAAAATCCGGCGAACGCACAATCGTTGACCCGACCATGACTGTGTCCCGCATTTACATGTATTTCTACATGATGATCAATATTGGTGCCTTGGCTGGTCAAATCGGTATGGTGTACGCGGAGAAGTACGTCGGGTTCTGGCTGTCCTTCGTCCTTCCGACTTGCATGTTCTTGTGCTGCCCGGTTATTATGTTCTTGATGCGCAACAAGTACGCCAGACGACCACCTACCGGCTCTGTTCTCGCCAAAGCATTGAAATTGTGGGGTTTGGCAATGAAAGGCCGCTGGTCCATCAATCCTGTCAAAACGTAAGCTTATCCCTGATGCAAAACTGGCCTTGAAGCTAATGAATGGCACAGCGTGAAGAATCTACGAGCTGATGATTTCTGGGAAAACGTCAAGCCGAGTCATTTGGGTGCAAATAAACCAGCATGGATGACCTTTGATGACATCTGGGTTGATGAAGTACGCCGAGGTCTCAAGGCCTGCACCGTATTTCTGTGGTATCCCGTCTGGTGGCTTTCTTACAATCAAATGACCAACAACTTGATTTCCCAGGCCGCGACAATGGAGCTCCATGGCGCGCCCAACGATCTCATTAACAACATCGATCCAATTGCTCTAGTCATCTTCATCCCCCTCACCGATATGTACCTGTATCCCGGACTCGAGCGAATGGGAATTCGATTCACCCCGATCAAGAAGATCGCATGGGGTTTCGGCTTAGGTAGCGCTTCCATGATCGCAGCTTGCGTACTACAGTACTACATCTACAAACTCGGTCCCTGCGGCACCCACCCATCCTCCGAAGACTGCGAGGGCCCAGCCCCCATCAACGTCTGGGTTCAAACGATCCCTTACCTCCTTATCGCCTTCTCCGAGATCTTCGCCTCCATCACCGGTCTCGAGTATGCCTTCACAAAGGCACCGAAGAATATGCGCTCCGTCGTCACAGCGGTATTTCTCTTCATGAGCGCGATTTCCTACGCTATTGGTGAAGCGTTTGTCAGTTTGTCGGCGGATCCCCTGTTGATTTGGAATTATGGCATTATTGCTGTTTTGGCTGCGCTTGGGGGGGTGGGCTTTTGGCTTGCGCATTCAAAGCTGGATAAGCAGGAGGATAAGCTTAATTTTATCCCTGAGAGCTCGTTTAAGGGGAGGAAGATGAGTTATGGGGGGCAGGCTGCTTGATTCTTTGAGTTTGTGCAACTGGATTTGGTTTTTTCTCGAGAGAGAGAATGCAGATTTTGCTTGTAGCTAAGGATTGATGATTGATAGCTCTTTCTCTCTAATCTAAATCATAATTTGACTGGAAGGATTTTTTGGTCGTGAATTGTTTTCTTGCGTTTATGAATGCACGCTTGCGCGATGAAGAGTCAACATATACTGTTCTTGACGGATTTTGCTTTTTTACAATTTTTCCCTTTTTGGGCTTTCTCTTTTGGTTTTATTCACCTTTTTTCCCCTCTTCGTTTGGGATGGTTTGAAGAGCAGGATTCGTTCGATCGCTGGGATGGGAGTTGTGTATTCCTCTTTTCGTAATCTTTTTGGGGAAGAGAAGACATGGACTTGAGAAAGGTATGACTATAATTAGGATAGCGTAGTTTTGTTCAGAGGAGGGGAGATTTTATGTTTCGCGTTGTGTGAATAATCGATGAGGATATTGGAGTATCTCTGTCGAAGAGTTTTTCTCTCCTTTTTCTTCTCAAATTAGGAAAAACTCAACTAGAAGAAGTTGGGTAGAGAAATCGCGGTACAGGAACATGGGTTTGGTGGCTGTGTTGTTCATTTTATTGGAAATCTATCTAATGCTGATGGGTATCTTCGCTATGCTACTGTTGTTTGGAACCCCCGTAAAACGCCTTTCACATGTAACCCCCTGGATGGGAGATCACAACAGATCCACCCAGTTTCTTCGTCCTTACTCCAATTTTTCCATCCTGACCCTGGCAAACAAATCAGCAATGTGAGGGCCTAAGGCGGCCGCTATGTCTCCCACCTAGGCAGCCTGTGGAAGGCAGGTTAGGGGCAGTTTAATGACTCCAGGCGCCCCTCACATTGCCGATTTTTTTTGCACCAACGTGCGAGGTACCGTGCCTGCCTTCCCCTTCACTCACTCTCCTTTCCCCCAAGCTCGTATCAGAAGATCAACACAGCCACTCCTTCCCCTTCCCCCACCCCTTCTCCTCTTCATCCTCATCATCATCCTCCGGCGCCATCCACAAAGGCCTCTCCGCCGCCCTCCGCCAAAACATCAAACTCTTTGCACTAATAAAGCCTCTCTTCTGCTCCGAAACCTCCACCAGCGCGGTATGAAATGCCTGCGCCTCCTCCTCCAGCCCCAGGACACGACAGCAGCGAATAATACGCGTGATACGCAGGTGATTGTGATCGAATGTCGTGACCCATCTCTTGCTTGCTAGGTGGAAAGTTTGGGACTGTTGGACACGCCATGTTCTCACTTCCCCATCTTTGTCATTGACCGGTTTTAATGAATCGGGGATTAATTCAAAGCCATAGAAACTCAAAATTCGCACCAGGGAGAACCGTAATCGATCGCGTAGTTGTCGTTCAAAGCGGAAAGCGGTGAATGTGGCTTCGTTTATGATTGGTGCGGAGGGGTTTATAGGCGAAGGCTCGGGGAGGGGGAAGAGGTATTGGATGTAGTCGTGGGAGTCCTCCAGGGCGGAGTTGGACCAGGAGAGAATTTGTGGTAAGGTGCGGTTGTGGGGGTCTGGGGCTGGGTTTCTGGGGTCGTAGAAGCGGACTGGGAAGGGGAGGAGGGATGTGTTGGATGAGCGGGTTGAGGTGCTCATGGTGAGTGTTTGTTGGGTGGTTGTGGGGCTGAAGACGGGTGGGTAGACGGTGTGAAGGGTTGTTTGGAGAGGAGGAGAGGAAATGAAGAGGTGGAGATTTGCAGGGTTGAATTGGGAAAAGCAGAGTGATGTGATTCTGTGTCGTGAATCTGTGGTGAGGAGTCTGCTCATGGGATTAAGCTGTCAGACCACATGGTATCGAGTTGGCCACCTGGTTCGAATACTCAAATTGCACACCACTGACTCAAGGTTCGCGATGGCGTTGGTTCATCACAAAATTATATTAAGATTCGTTGCTGAGAGTAACTATGATAGAGGGGTGATTTTAGCAAGGACCCCTTCCATCAACCGAGAACCCCCCTTGCACACCGCCTGGCAGAATGAATCCCTCAATCGTTTCGTCTCAAACATTTTCTGTCTCACATAATCTGCACTCGGCGTTACCGTCCACACTTCTTTCCTTCAAATGTATTGAGTATCCTTTATAATTATTCTCCATTGCCTTTTTACATTTCTTCGGCATTTTTCTCTTAACGCTCACACGATGGTGTCTCAGTCGACAGATTCCAGTCCACCGCCGTGGTACATGTACCTGACACTCGATCTCCTTCTCCATGTTGGCTCCTACACCATCTTCCACCCCTTCGTGGCTTCCATGCTCCCGCTGTGTCTTCGAGCTCTCGCTGCCCCCTTACACTCGACGTCCTTCATCCTGACCTCCGCTTATGCCGTCCTCGTTACTTTGGTCTATCTACTCTCCCTGGTCAATCATCGCTGGGCGTATGGTTCGCCGCGGAAAGTGAAGCTCCTGGACGAGGTGGTCGTTGTGACTGGTGGTGCGAGTGGCTTGGGAAGGTGCATGGCGGAGATCTATGCTATGAAGGGCGTGGGGGTTGCTGTGTTGGACGTCTCGGTCAAAGAGGAAGGGGAAAGGGAGGGTGTACGATGGTATAAGTGCGATGTTGGGGACAAGGCTATGGTGAAGAAAATCTGGAAGCAGATCAGTGACGATGTAGGTAATCTTATCATTCGGTATTGCAGTCTTAGCTGGTTGGCCGTACAGGAAATGTCCCGCTCACGCTTTTGGTTGATAGCTCGGTGTACCAACTATTTTGATAAACAATGCTGCTGTCGTCAATGGAAAACCCTTTCTATCTTTGACAGATGAGGAGGTAGAACAGTAAGACCACCCCATTCAGCGAATTTGGGCCTGATCCGTTGTGCGCCTTTCGTCCCAGGGGATACGGTTGACCGGCTTGCAGGACCTTCCGCGTTAATACACTCGCTCATTTCCATCTCGCTTCGCTATTTCTGCGTCCGCTTATTGCCAACGGAAATGGTGGTACTCTTGTTACAGTGTCCTCGATTCTTGGTCGTTTAGGTGCTTCCAATCTGTCGGCTTATACTGGATCCAAAGCCGCGGCAATCGCTTTTCACACATCTTTGGCCGCCGAACTTCGTGAAAGTCCCAAGATCAAGACAGTCCTGGTCACGCCAGGCCAGCTCGACACAGGTATGTTTGGTCACATTAAATTGGACTGGTTCAGAAACTTCTTCGGGCCGGTGACAGAGGTACGAGAGCTGGCGGTACAGATTGTCAATACTGTTGATGCCGGAGAAGGAGGAACCATCGCTATACCAGCCTTTGCAAGCTGGATTGCTTGGCAACAGATCCTACCTAGATCTATTCAAAACTGGCTGAAGCGTTGGAGTGGTGTTGATACTGCAATGATGGCTCCAGCTGGACAAGCCATGAGCAAAACTCTGACCAAGGAATCAGAAAGCGAGAGTGAKAGCGAAAGTGATTGAGATGCAACCTATATCCTGTTTCGTAATAGAAAAACGCAATCTTATGAAGCTTCATCGTAGCTTGCTGCTTCAGTTTTCCACCACCTCAGCAAAGCGACACAACATGAATAGAAGCCAAGAATAAATAGAAGTTGAGAGAAGTAACGTTCAGGCCCAAGCTCACCCTTAATTTGACGGAGTCATAATTCTACGTCCTCTCAAGCCTTTTCGATACAAGTCAAACCGGGGGAGCCTCTGGATGATCAACTAAATATATAGAAGAAATCTTCGAAGATCAATAACATCGTCTTTAGTCGGATCTTGCCCAAATCGGAATGCGCGACAATGGTTTGATACCTCGACATTGTTCTGGTTTCGACATCAGATATATGCTCAAACCTTCTGCTTCGCCATCCAATCTTCGGCTTCGACCTTAAATTCATCTCTCCAGCGGCTGAGGGGCGGTCTTTCATTCACGACATCTCCTACGCTCCACAGCATCCGTTTTCGATCCTTCTCGGTCGTGACATCGTTATCTGGGCAAATGATATAGAAGACCTTCTCCCTCATCTTCTGTTGCAGATACTCTGCAACTTGCTCAGGCGCCCAAGCACCATCTGGCTTCTCCTTCAAAGAACCTCCGCCAGTCAGTCCGGTGAATGTCCAGCCAGGAACAAGAAGATGGACGGATGTTGAGGAGTCTCGCAAGTCGAAGCTCAAGTGTTCGGCTATTGATTTGATGGCGGCTTTCGAAGCGTTGTATGCCGGATTACCTGGTGGATTGGTGATTCCCTGCTTTGAGCCGGTTATGACAATGGCAGTCGGGTTCGATTGTTTTTGGATGATGGGAAGAAAGGTCGAAATGCCGTTAATGACACCGAAGAGGTTGACGTCCATTATCTGCAATCATTCGCGATCACTTCTTAGTCGAATCAAACTCCACCAGATTTACCTTGTGGAAATACTTTGTATCCTCCCATCCACCTTTCAAGCCAATACCTGCGTTGAGCATGAGGAAATCTACACTACCAAAGGATTTTTCCACTTCTGTTTTCAGGTCATGCCACTCTTCAAATTTGCTCACGTCCTTAGTAAATGTTTGGGTCAACGTTTCTTCGCCTATAGCGGTCTTTGCTTTCGAAAGGTTGTCGGCGTTGATGTCCACCAGTGCAAGTTTCATTCCATGGCTCCTGCAAAGCTTCGCAACGGCAAAGCCGACGCCGGATGCTGCTCCTGTAATACATGCTGTGTTTCCTGCTTTGAATACTTCCATGGTCAGCGATAGCGAGGATCAAGCCTGTTGACTTTCACTCAAGGAACAGAAGTTCTGCCAGATACATGAGATGACGTAATAAGTTTGGGCTAATAGATGGGTACGAGTATGAAGTCATCCAAATATTGAACTCTCAGGAACTCATCCAAAATAATACATCCCTTGAAGAACCCTTCATTGATGTATTTTTGCTCCTGTAAAGTCCATTTGTCCCGTGGCGCGGAGACTGGATCGATGGGTCTTTTATAATAACCTACTTAGGCCGCTCACCTCAGCTTCAAAGAATCGAAATACGCGAAGCTGACTTGTGTCTCCCTATTGCACAACCATCTTCAGCAAAATGAGAATCCCACAGTATATCAAGGCCTTTGCCTACTTGAGGTATCAGTTATCTAGGTCCTGACATGAAGGCCTGCGTAAAAGCAAAGCAGATCAGATCAAGGAATAGGATGTCATTATTGTATTTCTGATAATGCCAGCTCTCTAATTCGCCATCTCACACATCTAATGTGCCTTACTGATGACTTCGATATTCTCGATTCTGTCTAGCCCGTGTTTCCGGGTGAATGATCTGGTCTACTTCGAGATAGCTGCTAGCTACCTATTGTCTTCTGAACTCGACACTAAATCACGAGCCTATTGTCCTTTTCGCGTTTCCTATATGCTGCTATTGTCTATTGTCACAATCCTGCTAGCTTCCGTGGTCTATCTTTCCCCATGTATATATGCATCAACATTTATATATCCTTTCAGACCACTCTCTTGGTTCCACGACCTTCCAAATCCACCTGCTGAGGATTTCACCGAACTTCATACTGTGTCCTAGCTCATCTATCTCCATATTTCCATTACATCTGACCCGTTGACTGCCTTCTCCGCCGAGTGCTCCTCACATTTATAGACCAACGGGATTTTCCTCGGTACATTTTCTCAAGTTCCATCTCGTCAAAAGGAAATCTCAAGTACACTATTCGAAAACCTCAATCCTTGCCTCAAGGTCCTACGTACATCCACAGGTATATCTTACCGGTAGACTCCCACGCGCTTCTAATCGTCCATCTTCCTCACAGCAACATATTTTCAATATCCTATGCTAGCCTCGTCACATTTTGCTCTTATCTTCTATAATGTTGTCCAACTCTGGCCTCTTTGAACAGCCAACATGGCATTCATGTGTAACATGCTACTTAATCCATATTTGAATTCGATGCAACTGCCATCCGAAATGAAAAGTTTACTAAGACTGTAT
Organism: Opeltia flavorubescens; assembly: GCA_000442125.1. Classification (NCBI taxonomy): domain Eukaryota; kingdom Fungi; phylum Ascomycota; class Lecanoromycetes; order Teloschistales; family Teloschistaceae; genus Opeltia; species Opeltia flavorubescens. The sequence goes on from KE546973.1 coordinate 213,485, forward strand.
CAGCAATGACATCTGAAGATGTGGGAAACTCAGCATCTAATACCACCCGAGTCGTCGCTACAATTCCGTCTAACGAAGTACCGACTTTCGTGCCCTCTGCTCTCGGACCGCATTCAGTGGAAGGTAAGATCATAAGTTCAAAGAAGAGGAAAGGAGTTATCTGATTTTTACCAACAGAGCCAAATGCCACCCTTGGCATGTATACAGGTCCATCTACACGCTCTATGGCCGCCCCACGAACCATACACCCTTTACCCCGTCGTCGTCGCTCACAGGTAAACCCTGAAAGACCAAACTCCAGCCATCCGATCCTGCATAATCAGAATCGTAATGCAGTCTCCCATGGATTGCCATCAGCCATGGCAGAAGATTCAAAGGCATTCTTCAATCCTCTCTCAACAGCCCCAACGAGACAACCCGAAAAAAGAGGACACAAAACCCAATTGGAAGTCAATCTCATCCGACAACGACGCCAAAGAATTACCCGGGAACACTCAGGCCGGGCGTTCGCCAACCCCGGCATCCCGGCGATTGGGGAGGAATCGGAAGATGACCTCAGCATGGGAATACCTTATACGGAGAGCTCGAGATTAGGAAGCCGGAAGCGTAGGGCGACTGACACCCCAGGCGAGTCAGCTACTCCAGCCACTACTGTCGACGGTGCTGCAAGCACGCCATCTGCTAAGCGGCCGCGAACTAGCGGTCCTGCCTCAACACCGGGACGCAGCTTCTCTGAATCGCTAGCATTGATGCCGCCGTCACCAAAGAAGATGGAAGCATTGGAATATAAGGCCACTCTCAAACGCCGCGAAACTCAACGAAGCGCTATCATCAAGAGAGTGGGAGATATGTTCTCAGGAGACGGACATCTTTCCCGCTGGCTGGATGACTTAAGAACGAGTGCTTTGAGGAGACCTTCGCAGTCTCTACGTAGCGAGATCTATAACACGACGGTCAGGTTGGGAGAATTGGAGATGGACGATATGGATGCATGAATGCTTGAGTTCCTCAAATATGAAGAAGAAGCGAGATGGACAAAGGAATGAGGTTTCCTACCAAAAGCTTGTCTCTTCATGGTTGCACTGGCAATATGTTGATATCTTTAGATGGATTCTGCATCAGGTCAATGTGTCGGATAAAAAGTTACATGCATACTACTTCATACGTACTCCAACAAATAAACAAACCGTCACCATGCATCGTGACTGCTGTTTTTTTACCAAGTTCATCCCCATGACTCAACACCGTCGTAGCAKGCAACGAAGTGGTATCATGGAAGACCTCAAGGATAACTGTAGAAATCGAAAATTACTTTGTGAGCAGAGCTAACTTATCAGCCATTATGCTTTCCTACCTGATTATGGTATTGCAATTGTTTTTGTCCAGACCAACGCCATTAATAAAAACTTACCTGCCCATGACCTGGGCGCGTCTTAACCATTGGTGAGTAGTTTCCCAAAGCGAAGATTCTTTCCGTTCCTTCTACTAGGGAATGCTGATTCAAAATTTGCTTAGTTGGTACCTCCTCTCCGACCAAAACCTGGACTACTACAGCATCAAAGATGTATTTTACTGGATACTGCCATTTTACCTCATACAATTCTATTTCGCGCTCTCCGGCAGATACAGATTGCCAAACCCTCCATTCACACAGATGCCGTTAGCTCGAACCTGGCATGACTTGCTGGGGCCATTGATGTGGATGAACTATGTAAATTGGATGTGGATTGTTACAGAAAACTTATGGAGTCAACCAGGAGTGGTCTGCAAGCTCTGCGGTCTTGTTGATAATTGTTTGGAGGGTTTTTTGGTGTTGAAGGTGATGTGGCTGTGGTTCGATCTGATCTTCATTCTCGTGTATTGGGCTTTCGGGCAACAGGCATTCATTGCCGCGATACGGCGTGTCACTCACTTGTAACGGCACCATCGACGCCATTCGCCAAATGTTGGATTATTGTCATGGTAAGCAAAGGAAAGGTAGACTCAGTCCGGAAGTCAGATCAGAGGAGGCTGGGGATTCCGATTCCCCACATCTGACTATCTTAGCGGCAGCACCCTGCATGAAGCCCGTGCTGATCTGCATTTAGACGGACAAAAGAGGGCAGCCCCAGCTTCATAAGTCCAATCAGACATGTTTGCGCATTGGAGTAGCGCAGGTACAAAAACCACCCATTTCCATTCCCATTGGCCTTTACCGACTCCATCTCTCCTACGCCTTTCCCCTGCGAAAGAACCTTGTATCGCTTCAGCCTTGTTCAATGATCACTCTGTTGTTCATCTCTTAGTGTATGAAGGTCCCACGACTTATAATTCAAGCTTGAATATCGGGTGAGAGCAATCATTTGAACGTTCCTTCCATCAAAGTATCGAATTAATCTGATCGTTCTTGCCTGGTTGACTGTCAACGGCTCCGATCAAAATGGGCTCTTCCAGCTTCGATAACTATGCAAACTCCCCGACTATCTTCTTACCACCACATGAACATCGATTTTACCCTTCATCATACACCCATTGCATTCAACATCATCATAGCATCAAACACGACATGGATCCTGTGCTTCCTAACCCAGGGTTGAGTGAGTCCACGCGCCAATCATCATCGACCACTTCCCGCTCTTCAAGGAAACGACCGCGGTGTGACAGCTCCGGCAACAATGCCGACAATTGGAGTTCTCGTGTGCAGAGCAATACTCCTTACAATAGTTCAGAAATCGGAGACCAGGACACAGTCATGTCTTCGAACGATACGACAAGTACCACCTTCGACGGTTCCAATTTGAGCAACAATTACTTCGGTGGTCTGCCAGCAGATAGCCGGTCGAGTTCCGTTGAGGTTGATGTGGGCAGCGAACGCGGTAGAGATGCAGAAGACCGCCGGAAGTTCCAGCGGCAGGAGTCCAGTCAAGCTTTTGCCCAAGATTCTTCCAACGCAACGCATGATCCCATGACTCTTGATTTGGGCGTAGGGTGGATCAGCATCGGTGACGACCCGGACAGGCAAGCAGCAGCGAGGGGCTGGGCCAAATTCATTGACGAGAATTACTATCTCCACAACGTCGAGGTCCTGGCGTATAATACGGGGAAATCTTCGGTACTTGCGAAAGCTAGCGGCCATTTTTATGTCTTTGATGACGACCTCCGCCGTGGTACTTGCGTGGCTGCATCCTGGTCTGAATGTATTGAGCAGCTTCGATCACATCCGTCTTTGGATTTCGAGGAAGGCAAAAGACTTCGTGCGTTTGAATCCTCCAGTGATACCGGATATCCACGTTGAGCGGTATGCCTGCGTGACCAACAGATGTTGGGATTGACTCTTTGAATTGATTGGATTTGGCTGTTTAAAGTTGCTACTGGTCACCTCAAGCTTGCAACCAAAGAACTTGGAGGTCTTCATTTCGTCTTCGTGTTTATCCAATTTGAGCGGTACTGCGTGTAAGCTTTGACGGGGTTGATTTCGAGTACAAGTCGATGGGGCAAATGCTCCCAAAAGCAATATGGAAAAGCGCGATGGGAACCTGGAAAGGCAGGGCTGTGCGGGTATTCGTTTCTGGACGCATCGTTAGTATCCCTTCTATGGGTTCCAAAACCTTGGAATTAGCCAAGGTGATGTAGTATAAGCAAGCAAATAATCAAAAGAATCACTGAAGAGCGATTCTGGGTTTTGTGTCAAATTATCCCTTCTTCGAGAAAAACAAGTTTCTTTTCTTGCTTGGACTGAATAATCTTAAGATTGAATCACATCATGCTGAAGAGAAGACGCTTGAATCTTGGATCTTGAATTTATTTTACCACACTACAATCAATGTCGTCTTCCAGCGCCCATCCTAGTGACCACTCAGAACCCTGTAAAGTGATTAGTAAAGCCGTTTACATAGCCCCCTAATCAATTGAAGTTGCAGAGATTCAACCAAAAAACTCACGTAAAGGCGTGAAAAACCACCGGTTCTTCCCCGTCGTATACCTCTCCTCCAAACTCTTCTTCACCGTCTTCTTCGCCTCCTCCCGCTGACTGACCTCCTTAAATGTATCATTCGTGATCACATTCTTCAACCCTTCCAACTCCAGCGTGTACCGTGTCGGCATCAAATGATTGTAGTTGACGATCTTGATGAATGGCTTTACTTTTGAGCGTTTCGCCTGGCGGGCTTTGGACATGCGCCGGGTTACTTGGGAGGGGTAACGTTCGATGCCGGCGACGAGAGCGTGGGGAAAGGCGTGTGATTTTGAGCCGGAGTCGAGGGGCTGGATTATTACGACCTGCAGGTTTAGAGTTAGGGGGTCGTGGTTTGAGCATAGGAACAAGTAGGATGGCACCTTTTTCCCTGCATATCGGCCTCGGGTGATGATGGCTACGCGGCCAACTTTGAGGACTGATGCTTCTTAGTATACAAGAGCGCGTTGCAAGATACTGGCGCGACTTACACTTCATGGTGGCTGTCGATTGAATACGACGATAACCTTCAATGGCGGCGGAGTTGGTAGGTGACGAAAATGATGTGCGAGCCTACGAGATACTAAGGCATGATTGGCGGATTTACCGATCAACGCTTGAGCCAATCTGGAATGGCTGCCGAGCTTTGTTTACTCTTCAAACGTCGTGGCACATGTTTACAGAATAACGCTTCGATAGCTCACACGCTCTACATCGCCATCGTCGTCGACCCATTGATCCTACGCAGTTGCAACACAAAGTCTCAGAATTTTCACGATAATCCTGAAAACTGCGCCGGGAAAACATTTCGAGATTATGCAAACTCATTAGCTTCATTCCGTTCAGCATTCCTCGCTTCCGTTAGACAACACGAGGCACAACAATGTCTTCGGTTTCTCGGGATCAGTCCCGTGACCGGGAACTGGTGCTGAAGCATCATCCTTCCATCTCTGATTCAGGCCGTTCCTCCGTCCCTATGTAAGCGATCTTGTCTAGTTGTGATTTATCGCGGTCCGCCGAAGAGAGGACGGAGGAGAGACAGTCCACAATGTATACATGGGACTAATAAAATATCTCGGATTTCGTAGGTGGGACAGCTCAGATCCGGAACGCGCACCTCCTCCACTCCCATTGAATCCTGGGTCATCAAGTCCGGCCACCAAGCCAAATACGTCGGCCAATATTGCAGCCGCTGCTGAGGCGTTTACTTCGAGAGCTCGGGAAAGCGCATACATTACCAATCCTCCGCCCCCAAAATCACCAGAGAAATCATTGATCAAAGGGGCCTACCATAAGCGCATGCAGTCGTTTCAGAACAGCAACGGTAGTCAACGCGAAAGGAACAGTTATTTTGAGAATGCCGGTGGCATAGCATCGCCGGAGCGCCTATCTCGCGCATTGACATTCGACAACGAAAACAGATCTCCAGACAGAAGTCCTACACGGTCTGGAACGCCTACTCCAGGCGGTAAAGACTTCAGCAGGGACACCCCAAGTCTGCGACCAACATCAAGACCTCCGCCAAAAGCAATCTTGGGGGAGAACACCCCACCATCGGCCACTTTGCTGGCTTTGCGTGAGACAACGACTCCCAAAGAAATGGATAACTCATTGGCGAATATCACCAACAATTCAAGGCCACCACAAACATACGATGCCATATCGAATCAAATTCTTAGTCTTACGACGATAGCAACCAATTTGCAGCGAGAGATGGCACAGCTCAGTCGACGAAGCAAAGACAATGCCACGGACCTCGTTAGTCTGAAAGAGGCAACCAATTCGCGAGATGAAGATATTCGAAAGAGCTTACGAGACTTGGTGACCAATCTCGCGACTCACCGATACGACCTCTCCCCTGACGCCGGATCACGATCGACTAGTACGTTCGGGGGCCCTCGGTCTTTGTTTCTTGATAGTAAAGCTCATGCCTCTCCGCCAAACATGTCGAAAAGCTTCTCCTTGCCAAGGATTCCGAGCCCTACTAGTTTTGGTGCAGCGATGGACCGTGAGCTGTCAGCCACTCCAATCAATAGCGATGGTGCAGCCAGTATTGCGCTTCTTGAAAAGGTACTGCGTGAAATGGCAACTAAGGAGGGCCAAGACCGGGCTATAAGTTCCTTATCCGAGCTCTTGGAGCGTCCAAAGATCATGGAATCAGACCCTGCAATCGCTAAGAAACTGGAAGAAATTCTCAAGATTCTTAATGAACGCGGAAACAGTCAGGCCCTCGTGCGTCAGCGAAATAGAAATCCAAGCAACCAAATTGGAGCTCATCCGCTAGTTCTCGACTATGATGATCCATGTTCTTTGGCCAATATATCCAGAGAGGCAGTACCAATTCCTAACCCAAATAGTAAAGTCAGTAGTGTCATCACGGAAGACATGCAAAAAATGTTACAGAAGATGAGTGGTAGCATCAAGGAAGGAGGTGGGATGACTGCGGAAATCAAAGCAATCGTTCGAGATCTTCGTGGCGAAGTACTAGGCATGGGCCGAGAGATTGGTCGCAAGCTCGACCAAGCTGAATCGACGCAAAAGACCAGTAGCCGAGATGAGCCTCGAGGCCCTGGTCGCGATGAGATTGCGCAGATCGTACAGGATGGCCTTGAAGAGCTGAGGCATCACATGGAGGAGATATTGAGAGAGAAGCGACGACAATCATCCTCGTCGACTATATCTCGAAACACTGTAGACAGCCAAGAGGTCTTTACTGCTGTTCGGAATGCTCTGAGCGAAATCCCATTCCAGGAACTTGCGCTGCGAAATCAAAATAGCGGCATCGGGCGCGAAGAAATACTTGATGCGGTAAGGGAGGCATGGGAAACCAACAAGCCAGAGATTGAATTACAGAACTTCGGACTGGAGCGTGACGAGATACTGCAGTGCCTCAAGGAGGGGCTCCAGGAGTATCGACCGGCCGAGCAGTCAAAAGATATCGGAGGGGTTAGCTATGATGATGTACTGGACGCTGTACATGAAGGTCTTCAACACTTCAAACCTCCCCCAGTCGAAGCTGAGCCAGGAATTACTCGAGAAGAGATTCTGAGCACTGTCAGAGAATGCCTAGACTCCTTTGATTTTCCAACCTCGAGTGTAGGACCAATCCGCGAGGCTGAGATCACACGCGAAGATGTTATAGATGCGGTCAAAGAAGGTCTCTCTACCCAGCAACCTGAGATCGAAATCAACCGGGATGACCTGTTCGACGCTGTCCGTGCTGGTCTGGAAGGCGCACGAACTCCAATGGGTGGAGTGGGCGAACAGGTTCTAGAGAAGATGCAAGATCTCGCCGACGGAATGCGGGCGGAATTCAAGCAATACTCGGCTGCTAATGGTGGTGATACCGAGCAAGTGCTGGACGCTCTCAAAGATGGCCTTGAGGTGCTCCGTGCTAATATCGAAACCTATGTCGACCGTGCAGCTGATGTGACCGGCAAGGATGAGATTGTTGATACTGTTAAGGATGGCTTGGAGCATCTTCGTATTGACCTTGAGGGAAGCATTGCCAACGCCCCTCGTGGCTCGAGCGATGGGAACAACAGTGAACTGCTCGACGCGATGGAAAAAGAGTTCGAACACCTTCGCCAGACTATTGCGACATCTCTTCTTCGGTCAGGTGAAAATCCCTCAGACAAGGATGAGATTCTTGACGTCGTTCGAGATGAGATTTCCGAGCTCAGGGATACCATTCGCAAAAGTGGTGGTTCTGCAGAATCTGCAGAGGCAGTCCACGCGATGAAGGAGGAATTTGATCACATCCGAACAACATTCGCCACCGCTATGGTTCATCCCGGATCATCGGTCGACAGGGAAGAGATGCTAGAAGCGATTAGAGAGGGGTTCGAGAATGTCAGAGTTGACATGGAACGAAAACAGGACCGACCGGAGAGCATCATGTCCAATACTAGTGAACTGATTGACGCTTTGAATGACGGTCTTGACGGTCTCCGCGCAGACGTCGAAAGGATGGTCAACAAGCCCCATGACATTGACATGAGCATGATCTACGAGATTCGCGATACTCTCAAGGAAGGGATTGTGAACGTGAGATCTGATATCGACCGATTACTTGTTGCTGGTATGGAGCAAGGCGAGCTCTCGAGTAGAGGAGGTCGCGAAGTGGTAGTCGCAGATGGTGAACAAGAGCATCCGGAGAGTTTACGAAGAAACGACATTGAGAACCTTGAAGTCATGATCACCCAGCTGAGAATGAAGGTAGAAGCGTTCGACAATATGCCACCTCCCCCACCGCAGCCAGCTCCTCAACCCTCAGAAGACCTTTTGTTCAAGGCAGACCTTGATGGGATTGAAGCTACACTCAAGGAGTTGCAGGCTTCCATGGCCGAGATGACACACCGTGAGCAGACCCAGCGGGAGGACTTAGTAACTAAAGACGACACCGAAGCGATCGAGACGTTGCTGCGCAACACGAAAGCAAAAATTGACGAGGTCCTTTCACCTGAAGCGGAGGGTCTAGCAAGGACCTCACATGTCGAATCGCTGGAGGCAACTATGTTAGAAACCCGCGATGCCTTCCATGAACTCAGCAGCCGTATTGGGCCCTCAGCTGCATCCAAAGATGATATAGAGTTGTTGGAGGTTTTGCTCAAGGAGGTACGTGCTGGGTTGGACGAAATCCGGGAGAAGAGTCCACCAGAGGAAGATGGAGAACGTGTGCAGAAGACGGACATTGAGGCGATTGAGTCACTTTGCATGGATATGAAGACGCAACTTTCCGAGATGCCGCTACCCGATGTCGAAACTCTACCAACGAAGGCTGAGATTGAGGACATCGGGAATCTGATCAAAGACTTCACCTCAAAGGTAGAGGAGGAAGCTGACCTTACTGCGCAAGCCTTCGAAGCTCGCAAAATAGAGCATGGCGGTATTGCGGACAAGATAGAAGATGTCAAGGCTTTTCTTGACCACATCCGGGAGGAGCTTAAAACCGAGGTCCAAGATAATCACGCCAGCGTACACGAGGTTTCTAAGACCCTCGAAGGTATCACCGAAACGATAGTCTCGATTGATGCGACCGCTTCCGTCCAAGAGCTCACCGAAGTAGTCAACCGGGAGTTTCAACGGCTTCACGGGGCTGCAGAAGACGCCAAGCTTGAGTCTGAACAGAAACACGAAAATTTGCTGGAGAGGCACGGTGAGCACAAGAACACGGTCATTGTGGACTTGACCGCAAAGATCGACTCTCGCTTCGACGAGCTAATGATCAAGTATGATGATGCCCAGCTTGCGGCAGAGGAAAAGCAGAAGGCTCTTGGCGAAAGAGAAGCAGAACAAGTTGAAGCGGTCAATGCAACAAAGACAATCGCCGAAGATCTGAAGCTGCTCGTGGATACTCTCGGATCGAACGTTACCGAGTCCTGTGATCGTCTGGGTGAGGATTCGAAAACGGTTTTCCACCGGGTGGATGAGATGAGCACCAAGCTTGACGATTTACTTGCCACGGATTCCTCAAGCGAACATCAATCCACCCGTGCAGAGATATCAAAGGCTCTCACAGGCGTTGAAGGAGTTCAAGCCCATGTCAACGAGTACCATCCCAAGATTTTGGAAGCAGTCAAAGACGTCTTGAGTATTGTCGGGCAACATTACGAACAAACGAAGGCATCTACAGAAGAGATCAAGACCACCGTAAGAGAGATCCCATCAGCTATCCCTCTACCTGCTATTACCGCTCCTTCGGCATCACCTCCACCGCCAATCGAGATGCCAATGCCTGAGAAGTATGACGACACAGAACTTCATGCCAAACTTGACCGTCTAGTGCAGCATGTGGAAGAAACGCCCAAAGTCGAGTCTCCAATGGAGCTTCTTGAACAAATCCGGGAGCAAGTCGCAGCACAAGCGAGCGAGTTCGGTGCATTTGTGGCTACTCAACAAGCTAAGATTGCGGAGAACGCTGACAACGCTGCGAGGGAAGCAGAGGAAGTAGCCATTGCTCTCGAGAAGCGGAAAGCTCAAAAAGAAAACGTGGAAGCGGATATTGTGCGCCTTTCGGAACAGAAAGAAGACTTGGGCCGTGATGTTCGAGGACTGATCCAAGACAAAGACGACTTACTATCCCAAAAGTCAAGATTACAAGCTGATCTGTCATCACTTCAAATGGCTCTACAAATCCGGCGCGAAGAGCTTGAAATTATGGAGGCCAGAGCGGATGGCCTGGAGCGCCGTATTTTGGACGGGGTTCTCGACCATTCAAGGTCGTTACTGACAACTTCACGGCCCCAGTCAAGCTTGAAGGAGATGAACCTGAAGAGGGTCACTTCAACATCAAGTAACGCTACCACGGCTACGAGAGCAAGTACCATTGCAACTACGATCCCGTCGGCGGCCGCGAGCACGATGAGCAGTGGTATCGGTATGGCATTGAAGCGACGACAGCCTCCCCGAAGTAATGCTGGCTCTAATGTTGGCAATAAAAGCGATCGTCGAATTCTCAGCCTGAGCACACTGGGCGCGAACAAAGGCCCATCACTAGAAAGATCCATGGTGCTTGCAGACCCGACAGTTGCTACAGGAGGGACAAGGGGCGGATTGAACGGCATCAAACGGAGTCATAGCGTCAAATCGAACTTTCCTGTCAGAAAGACTAGTTGGGGCGGTACCAAGAGGCTGGGCATGTACGCAGATGAAGGGGTAGAGGAAGACAAGGAAAACAGTATCCTAGACGAGGAAGACGAAGATGCTGACGGCAGTGAAGCTGGCACTGAACGTCGGACAAGCTACACAGGCACGTATACTGGTACGTCGATGAGCTATGGGGAAGGAAGTGTTGTCTCGACGGACAATAGGAGCAGAAGAACCAGCTATGCACCTTCAACGATTGGTACCGTCGGTACAAAGGAAGAGGACTTTGAGTCGGAGTCAGGCGGTGGAAGCGTGAATGGCGAGGCTGAGCAGCACGAGCCCGAATACATCGGATATGACGGTGATCATGATCATGGGGACTTCCTAGGCGCCAAAGGGGAGGTCAGCAACGCGGGAGAGATGGTAGTTTTCGGGCAGCCGAGTGATAGCGGGATTGGCACTGATATGCCAACAGCGGCATTCGAGGGTGGCAGTGATTATTTCAAGACGTGAGGAGGATACTGGTATAAGGGTGGGTGAAGGTGTATTGCCGGTGTGAAACGACAAGGAGCCTGGTTTGGAAATTCTTAGCGGAGGTGTTTGGGGAGTAGACTTATGAGTGCAGTGCTTTTGATAGCGTTACTATATCACCTCACGTTTGACAAGCCTATCTTGGTATACCTTCTTGTGCACTCGCTTGGTTGCAAGTGTGGACGTCTACCCCGTTTTCAAGCACTTGACTTGGAGTACGAAGTGATAGGTCTACCATTGCTGAACAAATCGGGAAGCTACAGCCGCTGTGCGGAAAACGCGGAAGGCGCGTCAGTAGAAATTAACATCCAAGGATCAGAGCTGAAGCAAAGCAGGCGCATTGTACGCCTTGAGATCTGTTCCTTTCCGCTTGCTTCACCCTGTTTATCAACTAGGCCCGACGCAGCCCGCCGAATTACCAAGATGAATCCAGCCATGCGTCCCCAATACCACAACATTCACCACCAGAATGCCCAAACACCCATAGTCAGGCGCGGTGGTATTGGTAAATCACTTCCAAAGCACCTTAGGAAATCATGGCGCTAACATCGTAGCTCCTATTGCTCCAAACTCCCAGAATCCAAGGGAGGCTCAATCCGGTCCAAAACAAGCTACTGTAATTCACAGTACACGAGAGCAGCGTGAGCAAGAGATGGCGCAACGACGGGCGGTTAAGCCTACTGACAAGAACATTCCTGAGGGCATCGATAAGCTCATAATTGGAGATGGTGTGCGACAGTACAAACGAGTACGCGAGGTTGAGAGGAGATTGGACGCTATTATGATGCGTAAAAGGCTTGATTTGTTGGACAAAAGGCACAATGGATCGAAACGTTACAAGACCATGCGCATCTGGGTTTCTAATACCGTTGATCTGCAACCATGGCAGGGAAGGGGTGAGGCTGATGAACTATATGACTTCAGTGGAACCTCCGAGGGGGTCTTTAGGATGAAGATTGAAGGCCGTTTGCTCGATGACAAGGACGAAGGTCTTTCAGATGACGACGACAGCGACGCCGAACAGGAGAAGCAAGACGGAGAAGCTATGGACCAAGACGAAGCTACGACTCAGAAACCTGTCAAGCCAGTTGGAGCACGACCCAAGACCAGACTCTCCCATTTCTTCAACGCCATCACTGTTGATTTTGATCGCAACAAGAACATTCAAGCAGATTATCCTACCCAGTTTGAGTGGAAGAGACCACTTTATAATGCCAACGGTCCAACTCCTCCGGCCGCAGACTTCGATTCTCTGGAGTTTGAGAGGAAGGGCGATTCAGACATCAATTGTACCATCCACTTTTACCGTGATGACGAACGGTTTCTGCTCAGCGATGCCTTGGCTGAGATCTTAGACTCGAAGGAAGAGGACCGCGAAACCGTCTTGTCTGGGATATGGGATTACATCAAAGCCATGAATCTACTTCAAGACGATGAGAAACGCGCCGTACAGTGCGATGATCGTTTGCGAAAGGTAAGCTCTGCATCATCCGTCCATTCATTTTCCTCAATCAAAGTCAACCGACACGATACATTTGATATACTAACCGCCCAAAAATCATCCAGATCTTCGACCGCGACGTCATCTTCATCCCCGACCTCCCCGCCCTCCTCTCAAACAGCCACCACCTCTTCCCCCTCCCTCCAATCTCCCTCCCCTACACAATCCGCTGCGACCTCTCCTTCCACACCGCAGCCGCCGACCCCCCTCCCCCAACAATCTACGACCTCACCCTCGTCGTGAACCCTCCCCCCTCATCCCTCAGCGCACATCACAACCCCCTCCCCACCGCATCCCAGCTCTCGCAACTCGTACAACATGATAATCATCTCGGCCTGCTCGTCCAGGCGATCCAGCATAGTAAGAGCAAACACGCATTTTTGACGGAGTTTGAACGCGATCCGGTGGGGTTTTTGAAGAGGTGGATGGGGAGTCAGAGGAGGGATCTGGAGGTTCTGGTGGGGGATGGGGTGGGGATGGGGAG